>OLKM01002299.1:0-31797 GCA_900291075.1 Melanogrammus aeglefinus | reverse complement strand
TATTCAGAGAGTACTGGTAACACTCAGCCATGAGGCGTATCAGTGGGATCGCTAATGTTTCGATATAGGTGTCGTGGCCTCGCCTGCGTTTACAATGACGTTCGAGACGAGGCTGGCGCACCAGCCACCACATAGGTACAGTGTTAATTTCAGAGGGAGTCCGGTTAACCCTCAGCTCTGAAAAGATTGGTGCAGTAGATACTGGTTCAGCTAACACATCTGCTGTTCTAGACTCTGCAACAGAAACTATCATGTTGCTAGCAGGTTTGCTAAACTCCTGCAACCCAGCGTGCTGTGGATGGATGAGTCACGCCTGGCTAAGACATCTATCTATGTTTTTGTGACTATAATGAGGCGCTAACCCGTAGGGTGTAGGCCGCTCTCATAGCATGCCAGGGCGACCCACAGGGAGGGCCAAGTAATCAACAAAACCAAAGCCTGCTCAGAACTATATCGTGCCAGCCAGCGATTTTAGAGACATAATCAATCTTACTATACACGCCGTCATTACCCTTATCGGGTAGAGGGCCAGAGAGAATTAATCGATGCCGACACATCTTTCTGGCGAAGTCACAAAGCCTAGCTATGTTGCTTTTTGTGACCCCGGTTTGTCTCGACCTAGCATCGTTGGTGCCGACATGAACTACAATGTTGTCGAAACTAGGGTCGGCGTTTGGTGCATCTGATCTAACACCGTAAGTGGTCTGACCGCATGTCAAGACCCTGAGATTAGCTTCAATGTCGGGAGCCCTGGCCCCGGGTAGGCAAATAACTTTCGCTGGCGAATGTAGTCTAACTTTACGTGTAACAGAGTCGCCTATGACTAGCGTTTTTACCCCCGAGAAAGACTTGCGAGGCAGGGTACTGACAGCAACCTGCCTCGCAAGCGGTGCTGCGACAGGATGCTTGACCGAGTCATCCTCTAACAATAACGTTAGCTCTACGAGTCCGCCTGGCGGGTCTCTTCTCAATACTTTCTGGAGTATCTTTTTTCTTTATGCTCGTTACCCTTTCATCCTCCAATTGACACATACGTCTATCTAACAGAGCTTTCATATCCATGAGAAATGCAGAGCAAGAACAAGAACAACCGGAATCCATGCTTACCGTGGTTGATGCAGACGGAACTCCAACGAGGGAACAGCCGATACAATACAGAGTATGCAGAACAGGTCGCAGATATAAACACCGGAAAATTAGATACAAACCAAGATAGCAGGTCGACGCTAAGCATCCTGCTAACCAAACCAAACAAACCAAGTCGGCTACCCGGAAGTTGCGTCTGCGGCGTCACACGGCAGCCTTGGGTCAGCCTGTGGAGAGAGAGCACAGGTTACACAGCACACAACTTCATGTTGAGAGACACAAGACAGCGGTGTGAGCAATGCAGGGACTCGCCGGTGCCCAGTCCCAGGGCCGAGGGCTTCTATGGGGAGTCCTCCTCTGCAGAGGGTGGCCGCAGACATCCTGGAGCTGCCCATGACATCTCGGGGGAACAGGAACATCTTAGTTGTGGAGGACTACTTTAGTAAGTTTGTTGCTCTGTATGCTTTACCGAATCAGAAAGTGCACTCAGTCGCACGCTGCTTTTTTGAGGATTATGTGTCGGTGCATGGTGTCCCCGAAATCCTGCATAGTGACCAGGGCCGGCAGTTCGAAGCAGAGGTAATTCAGAGCCTCTGTCAGTGGGTGGCGATTAAGAAAACACGCACCACTGCCTATAATCCCAAATCTGATGAAGCGTCACAACCGGAATTTGATCGATCAGCTGGCTAAAATGTTGCTTTTTCATGGAGGTGAATGGGACACTTATGTGAGGCAAGTCACTTAACACCTCGAAACATGCCAGCACCCGGTTCAACCCCTTCTACCTAATGCACAGACGTGAGGCCCGGGTTCCTGCTGACGTGCTGGTGCCTGCTAGTGCTCAGGACTCCCGGGTCATTGGATCCCAGATGGATTATGCATCCACCATTGCAGAGCGGCTGGATTCAGCCTTCAGCACAGCCAGGCTTTACTCTGTGGAGGCTCGTGAGAGACAGAAACGGTATAACTTGACAATGACGAGAGTAGCTGCCACCATCCCTATGGTGTAGCCGTGCTGGTGTGGCTGAATAACCCCACGGAAAGGCGTATGAAGCTGGCACCGCACTGGAAGGGCCCATATCCAACCCGGTATCACGAGATCTCGTGCTCATGCGCACTAAACGTTAATCTATTGATTCGTGTCCCAGAGTACGATTGTTCGACTTTTTTCGTGAAACGCATCACGAAATGTTAACCAATGCATTCTGAATGCACATCCTTCACAACTATATTCTTCGTCATCACTATCAAACCAAACATCCTTCACATTGGCCGAGCGACGATTATGAAAGTAAAATGCACATTTCTCGCTAAAAATGTTTACATAAACACTTTTAATGGCGTAACTATGCTAAAAATATCTCATATTTCCACCCAGAATAAAAAGTATGTCCGCCATTTTCACAGAAAAATATCCTCAAAACTATCCAAAAGGATAAATGCTCACACAGCTATCCGTGACGTAGTCACGGATAGACGCTTTTAACGCTTAATGGCGGGTTACGCCATTAAAAGTGTTTATGTAAACATTTTTAGCGAGAAATGTAAATTTTATTTTCATAATCGTTCGCTCGGCGAATGTGAAGGATGTTTGGTTTGATAGTTATGACGAAGAATATAGTTGTGAAGAATGTGCATTCAGAATGCATTGGTTAACATTTCGTGATGCGTTTCACGAAAAAAGTCGAACAATCGTACTCTGCGACACGATTCAATAGATTAACGTTTCGTGCGCATGAGCACGAGATCTCGTGATACCGGGTTGCCCTATCAGGTTGTGCAAGTGCTGGTTTCTGGTGGAGAGGCTGCACTGACATATCGCATCATCAACGCTCTCGACCCGATGGAGCGGGCTTAAGCGGTTCATCACGACAGACTGAACCATACACTCCTGTTGCCGTTAGGTATCCTCCTGTGGTCGAGTCTTCACCAGTTCACCGGCTCCTACAGAGCAGGGATCAGCCTCGAGCTGGTGAGTTGGACAATGGACTGTTTGGCCCTGGAGCTCAGGTCCGGACAGTCTCGCGGTGGGTGAGTGGTGCGACCTCCGTCCCATTTGCGGGACTTTTTCATGTTTTGAAGTTACTGTGTCCTGGGTTGGGCAATGCAGTGAAAGCTTGCTTGTTTATAAAAAAAAGGTGAAAAAGTGGCCTCAAGAAAAACTAACAAAAATAGTTTTTTAATTTTGTTTCAGGCTAGGTTTTATCTGTTTAGCCTCAAGGTGTTCCATACATGTTTGGCGGTATTGGTTATATGTTTGAATCACTCGTTACAGGGTGACAGTATAGTTTGCACTTAACCACTGCTTAGAAAATTTACAGTCGAGGTACTTTGATGTACATCCTGATTATATGTGTTGCCTATATTATAGCCCTGTTGGGATTACGGGTTGTGTTTTGTTTTGTCCCTGTTTTTTTTTTTCAGGTGAAACGTGGACGTTTCTTATTGAGGGGGGGACGTGCGCAACAGACTGTTCTGTGTTTATGTGTGAAAAAGGAGGTGTGTCCCTGTGAGTTGCTGTAGGGGGGATGTTCGCGGGGTGTTACGGCTGATGTGGTTGTGTGGGTGTGTCTCGCGGTCTGGAAGAATAAAGTGAAGCAGAGTTTTCTGCTGGACACGCTATCTCGTCTCCTGTCCCGTTTATTGTTTTTCTATATTCCTACAGTATAGGCGTACCCAGAACGCTCGGCTACAGTACTTTTAGTTGTGTGGCATCTTATACTAGCTATCTTTGTTGTGTACGGGGAATGGGTTAACCTAGCGAATGTTAGTGCTTTGCACCTGGTTTTATGAGCATTCTTACTGTACCGACAGCGAATATATTGTTTCACCTTCTTATAACAAATATACTTATCGAAGTCACTTTGGATAAAAGCATCAAAAGTGTTAAATGCCTTGAATTTAAATGTAAATAAGGACCCTTTCCATGCCTAAAACGATAGCCAAACCGTATTTCTCTATTTGGGCATAGCCCTTTTATTCTGCATCAGTGCTTCCAAATGCTACAGGCTTACCTCTTTTTGACAGAGCAGCTCCTCCTAATCCAGTTTCCGATGCATCACACTGTAGTCACTGTCTGTTCCTCCTCTGGGTTGTAGTACTTCAGTACTGGTGCTTGGCTATATTGTCCAGTCTGAGAAATGTGTCCTCATGCATTTCAGTCCAGTCCCATATAGTCTCTCTCACAGTCAGACTTTGAGAGATAATTAACCATACCCACAAGTCTCTGTACCCCTTTCACATCTGTTGGTCAGGCATCGCGCTCACTGCTCTGGCCTTCTCCGGGTCAACTTTCAGTCCTCTGCTGTCAGCAGGAGTCCGATGTGCGACACTTCCTGTCGTCTCAGTTTGAACTTGTCAACGTTGAGTTTGATGTTCTGTTCTCTCCATCTATCCAGGAACTGTCTCATCATCTCATCATTGTCTTTGTTCAAAATCTCTTGTGTTTCACCCTCTCCTGCGATGAGCTCATCATTCGCTAGGATTTATATGCCTAGTAGTCCTAGTGATTGTGTCAACTTTCTCTGGAAAATGTCAGGCACTGGGCTTATTCCCATAGCCATCCTGAGCCATCTAAATCTACCAAACATTGATGGTAGGATGGGGAAAATGGCTGTGCTTTAGTGCTTTGTTTAGTGGTATCGGATCGATACACATCGTTAAATTCCCATTTGATATCTGTATTGTGACCAGACTGCTTATCCAATCTGTGCTTGCCTCCACAGGTATGATGATGTCCCTTCTTTGAAGATCCTTTCGCTCTTCCTTCTGTAGCTTCATCATGGCCACTGGAACCCTTCTCTTAGGGAGTTTCACAGGCTCAGGATGTGTCAATTTCTATTTTATACTTCCCTGTAGGCAACCATCACCTTTGAACACATCAACATACTCTTTTCTGTATTCCTTCCATAGATAAGTGACGCTGAGTTGGTTTTTCTTCAGTCACTATACTGTGTATGGCAAATATGTTCTCATTCTGTACTTTGATCAGTTTAATTGCCTCACTTGCTTTCCTGCCAAGTAGTTGAACTAATTACAGTCCTTAACCACTACCACAAACTCCAGTTGGTAGAGGTTCTAGTTTCTCAGATTTCTGACATTATCCTTACATTTGCAAAGTGATGCAACTTGAACATGTACATCACTATAACCTTCTTGGTGGGCTGCAACTGAGAATCTGGATTAAGCATATTTATTGGAATGACATGAAAGGTAGCCCCTCACCAGCATACCTACAAACAATTGTCTTTCCTTGTCTTTTTCATATTTTTCATCTTTCACAGTCATTGTATCAGTCTATGTAGTATAAACACTTACAATTTCCTCATTACTATCACTGTCAGGTCAGTCCCACTGTGTACCTGCTTTTCTCTTCTCCCTTTCTCCGGGTTTGATTTGCATTTGGCAGTAAAGGGCTTGTCTTTCCCACACTTTTTGCACTGCTTTCCAAAAATTTCTTATTACTCCTTTCATGCACTTTCCGACAAAAAATGCATGAAACAATGTCCTTGTCTTATCCTATCCAGCTGCTATCCACCATGTTTCATTCTGTTTTTCCTTCTATGCAGATATACAGTAGCATTTTAGCTGCTTAACGCTTTATTGTACCAACATACTCTCAGCACTCAGGATCGAATCACAGACGACTGTATACCAACCTCACATGTATTTCACCCTTAATTACATCAGTACTGCAACATTAACCACATAACAATAGTATTGTTACAGTGGGTCTTCCAATGATCATGCTCAATTGAACTAAAGTTTACCAGCTTTTTTATTTTTGTGACATATTTGAGAACAAAAACATTGCGAACATCAAAAAAGAAAAAGGCATGGATTAAATGTTGCGAGGGAGGTACAATAATATATAATATTATTGTAATATATATATTTCCAAGATATTTCCCAAAATGTATCATCTTGCATGGACTTATTATCTTGACAGACAATGTATGGATGTTATATGTTGTACGGGTGTATTATACCATTCTGCACAAATTTGCACATTTGTGTCATTGCAGCATTCTTCCACTTTGTGATACAGCAAACCAAGTAAATATATAGTGTGTCGGAATGAGAGATCAATAATAACACCGGCATAAATAATGCTTCCAGCACAATCAATATTTTGCAATGTAAAATAATATGGTAATTCCCGTGAATTAAGAGTCATAACATGGAAAATACTCAACTTAATTTGGATTTCCACCCATCAGTTGATAAGCCATTCTTTTTATGATCCCACATCTCCTTGGAAGCCTCAACATGAAAACTACTATCACTCTGCAAACAGTTTTTTGTCCGACATGTCAGACCGAAAGATGCTCCCGGATATTATAATTTTAAATGCCTTCCTGAACCAACTGTAAAAGAAGGCGTACACCAACGGGTTGACAGCGGAATTGAGATACCCCAGCCAACCGAGTGTGTCGAACAAAGCAGGCGGTACGGAGTAGCCGATGTGAGGATTTATGATGTTAATGATGAAGAACGGCGTCCAGAATGACAGAAACACGCCCATGATGAAGGCCAGCGTTTTGGTGGCTTTCCTCTGGTGCTTGTCCATCTTGGAGGAGCTGGTGTTCTGTAGACCTATTGTGCGCACTTGTCTCTGGGCCACTATGAAGATTTTTAGATAGATGCCCAGCATGATGACCCCGGGGATGTAGAAGGAGAGAATAGACGAAACGGTGCTGGACACCCCACTCTGAAACAAAAAGCATCCTCCTTCACACGCCACGTTATTATAGTAGAACTCCTCTATTCCTAATATATTCAGCTTTAGGAAGATCATCCCAAAGCCGACCACAGCCGAGACACACCATGTGACCAGGATCATGATGACTGCCGTGTGAACCGTTATCTTACGGGGGTAAAGCAGAGGGTGACACACGGCATAATACCGGTCGATGGATATAAAGGACAGGTTCAAGATGGACGCGGTGCATAGCAAGACAACAGAGCTGTTGTAGAGCTTGCAACACATCTCCCCGAAGAACCAGCAGCTCTCGATGGTGTGAATCATGATGGGGAACATGACCAGAACCCCCAGGAGAAGGTCAGTAACTGCCAGGGAGAGGGTCAGGTAGTTGGGAGGCGTGTGGAGTTGCTTGAAGTGAGCGATGGCCACGATCACAAAGAGGTTACCTAGCACCGTGAGGACCACACCTGACCCCAGGACCACATAGAGAGTGGCACGAATGGCGACAGGGTAGACCGTCCTCACACACGAGCCATTCCCGTAGCAGAAATCTGGCTCCATCGGCCTGCGAGAGGGGGAGTAAGGGGGTGGGGCAAAGGGAGTGAAAGGGTGTGGTTAGGGCATCCGTATGCAAAGGTCCTGAGGCAGAGGTAAAAATACATTACAAATATACGGTATACAATTCAAATGTTGATAGGGCTGTGGGGGTGTGTTGATGATGATAGCTGGTTTAAACAGCTGGCCTGGCCAAGATTTGATTTGATTTGATTTGGGCTGGTTGAGTCTAAACACTAGTTGCACATTGAGTAATCAAACTTACAATGAACTGGATTTTCAACCCCACTACCCTGTGTCATTGTTTGGAGTATGAGAGTTGCATCATTTTGTCTGCCATCATAATCAACGAGGATTTGACAGAGCTTTGCCAGTTTGTACAATATCTCTCATCTCATCTCATCTTCATCCGCTTATCCGGGGTCGGGTCGCGGGGGCAGCAGCTCGAGCAGGGGGCCCCAGACTTCCCTTTCCCGAGCCACATTGACCAGCTCTGATGAGGGGATCCCGAGGCGTTCCCAGGCCAGTGTTGAGATATAATCTCTCCACCTAGTCCTGGGTCTTCCCCGATGTCTCCTCCCCACTGGTCGTGCCTGGAACACCTCCCAAGGGAGGCGCCCAGTGGGCATCCTTACCAGATGCCCGAACCACCTCAACTGACTCCTTTCTAAGCAAAGGAGCAGCGGCTCTAATCTGAGCTCCTCACGGATGACTGAACTTCTCACCCTATCCCTAAGGGAGAAGCCAGCCACCCTCCTGAGAAAACTCATCTCGGCCGCTTGTACCCGTGATCTTGTCCTTTCGGTCATCACCCATCCCTCATGACCATAGGTGAGGATAGGAACGAAGATTGAACGATAGATCGAGAGCTTTGCCTTGCGGCTCAGCTCTCTTTTCGTCACAACGGTGCGGTGAAGTGAACGCAACACCGCTCCCGCTGCTCCGATTCTCCGGCCAATCTCACGCTCCATTGTACCTTCACTCGCAAACAAGACCCCCGAGGTACTTGAACTCCTTCACTTGGGCTAAGGACTCATTTCCTTCCCGGAGTAGGCAAACCACCGGTTTCCTGCTAAGAGTCATGGCCTCAGATTTAGAGGTGCTGATCATCATCCCAGCCACTTCACACTCGGCCGCCATCCGACCCAGTGAGTGCTGAAGGTCACAGGCCGATGATGCCATCAGCACCAAATCATCTGCAAAGAGCAGTGACGAGATCCTCAGACCACCAAATTGCAACCCCTCCCCACCACGACTGCGCCTCGATATCCTGTCCATGAATATCACAAACAGGATTGGTGACAAGGCGCAGCCCTGGCGGAGGCCAACACCCACCGGGAACGAGACTGACTGGCTGCCGAGAACCCGGACACAGCTCTCGCTTTGGGAGTACAAGGATTGGATGGCCCTGAGGAGAGACCCCCCCACCCCATACCCCCGCAGCACCTCCCACAGTTTCTCCCGGGGGACCCGGTCATATGCCTTCTCCAGATCCACAAAACACATGTAGACCGGATGGGCATACTCCCAGGCCCCCTCCAGGATCCTTGCGAGAGTGAAGAGCTGGTCCGTAGTTCCACGTCTGGGGCGAAAACCGCATTGTTCCTCTTCAATCTGAGGTTCGCCGATCGGCCGAACCCTCCTTTCCAGCACCTTGGAGTAGACTTTACGAGAGAGGCTGAGAAGTGTGATACCCCGGTAATTGGAGCACAATCTCTGGTCCCCCTTTTTGAACAGGGGGACCACCACCCCAGTTTGCCACTCAACCATGACAGCCCCTCAACACCCAGAGCTTTTAGCATTTCTGGCTGGATCTCATCAATCCCTGGGGCTTTGCCACTGCGGAGATGTTTAATTACCTCAGTGACCTCCATCAGGGAAATTGACGATGAACCACCATCAACCTCGAGCTCTGCCTCCATCATAGAGGGCGTGTTAGTCGGATTCAAGAGTTCCTCAAAGTGTTCCTTCCAACGTCCGACTACCTCCTCAGTTGAGGTCAACAGAGTCCCATCCTTACTGTACACAGCTTGGATGGTTCCCCGTTTCCCCCTCCTGAGGTGCCGGATGGTCTTCCAGAAACACTTTGGTGCCGACCGAAAGTCCTTCTCCATGGCCTCTCCGAACTTTTCCCACACCCACTGCTTAGCCTCCAACATGGCAGCGGCTGCAGCCCTTCGAGCCTGTCGGTACCCTGCAACTGCGTCAGGAGTCCTCCGGGATAACATATCCCGAAAGGCCTCCTTCTTCAGTCGGACGGCTTCCCTGACCACCGGTGTCCACCACGGTGTCCGAGGGTTACCGCCCCTTGAGGAACCTAAGACCCTGAGGCCACAACTCACCGTCGCAGCTTCAGCAATGGAGGCTTTGAACACCGCCCACTCCGGCTCAATGCCCCCAACCTCCACAGGAATGCTAGAAAAGCTCCGCCGGAGGTGTGAGTTGAAGATCCCTAGGACAGGGGCCTCCTCCAGACGTTCCCAATTCACCCGCACTACTCGTTTGGGCTTACCAGGTCTGTCCAGAATCTTCCCCCATTCCCTGATCCAACTCACCACCAGATGGTGGTCGGTTGACAGTTCAGCCCCTCTCTTCACCCGAGTGTCCAAAACATGCCGCCTCAGATCAGATGACACGATTACAAAATCGATCATCGATCTTCGGCCTAGGGTACTCTGGTACCATGTACACTTATGAGCACCCTTATGTTTGAACATGGTGTTTGTTATGGCCAATCCATGACTAGCACAGAAGTCCAGTAACAAACGACCACTCGGGTTTAGATCAGGGAGGCCGTTCCTCCCCACCACGCCTCTCCAGGTGTCTCCATCGTTGCCCACATGGGCGTTGAAGTCTCCCAGTAGAACTACGGAGTCCCCTACTGGAGCCCCATACAGGACTCCATTCAGGGTCTCCAAGAAGGCCGAGTACTCTGAACTGCTGTTCGGTGCATACGCACAAACAACAGTCAGAGTTTTCCCCCCCACCACCCTTAGGCGTAGGGAGGCGACCCTCTCGTCTACGGGGGTAAACTCCAACACCGCGGCGCTCAGCCGGGGATTTATGAGTATCCCCACACCCGCCCGGCGCCTCATTCCTCTGGCAACTCCAGAGAAGAATAGAGTCCAACCCCTATCCAGGAGTACAGTACCAGAGCTGAGACTGTGCGTAGAGGTAAGCCCCACCAGATCTAACTGGTAGCGCTCCACCTCCCTCACAAGCTCCGGTTCCTTTCCCCACAGTGAGGTGACGTTCCACGTCCCCAGAGCCAGCTTCTGCCGCTCAGGTCTGGTCCGTCGGGACCCCTGCCTTTCACCGCCACCCATGTGACAGCGCACCCGACCCCAGTGGGTCCTCCTGCAGGTGGTGGGCCCACAGAACGAAGAGGGGGGGGGGTGCCATGTAGCTTTTTCAGGCTGTGCCCGGCCGGGCTCCGTGGCAAACCCGGCCATCAGGCGCTCGCCAACGGGCCCTCCATCTGGGGCTGGCTCCAGACGGGGGCCCCGGGCTTCCTCCGGGCAGGGTCTCTCCTCCTCTTTCCTCTCGTTTATTCATGGAGTCTTGGTGAACCATTCTTAGTCTGGCCCCTCACCTGAGACCACTCTGCCATGGGAGACCCTGCCAGGAGCACAAGGCTCCAGACAACACAGCCCTCAGGTTCACAGGGACACGCAAACCTCTCCACCACGATAAGGTGACGGTTCCAGGAGAGGAGTTTGTACAATATACAATACATTATTATGTTTCTGAATGAAGGCCTTCACCTAAGATTTTATCATCTTGTTCAATTATCATGTCAATGAGTCACAATGTGGTACAGCAAGATCTCTTCATGGCCCATTTGTAAACTATTATAGTACAATGTAAAATCTTAAAGTATTTTATAATGAAAAGCTTTCATACACTACACCATATATAATATTAGAAATATTTAATGTATAATTTTGCTATTGTTAAGTGATAATGATACAGAAAAATTACAGGAATGCATTCTTAATAATATCTGTAACATTGTACTGTATTCAGTCAACATGCAAATTTCCGGTTATTCACAACCAACATATGTGCTTAATTACTTGCTAAATATTTCTCATTCAGAAAGCAAAAAAATCATGCCACAATCCTTAATCATTAATTAATAGAACATCATATACTACTTAAGAGCTAACTTAATTATATTTATGTTGTAGTCATCTATAATTAAGAATTGTGGAACAACTTTTTTTGCTAAAACGTTGAAAAACTGTCTTCTCTCTGCTTATCCTATCGACTGCCTTTAAAGCTCCTGCATTTCAATATTGACAGTAATATGAGCTGTTTTAGCAGGATATCAAATCAAATAAACTTCTGAAAAAAAAATCAAATCTGGTTATTCATAACACAAAAAGGAATATGAATGGCATAAAAATAAAGAAGTTACCACAAATAATATCAATACATTACCTACAAAAACTGTAATAGTTAAGGAAAACCACCAATTATTTAGTAAAGGTACACATATTATTTAATTCCTTTCTGATTAGTCTTCTAGTTATATTTTACTTGGAGAATAGTAGTCTAAAGTGTGATAAAACATTATGTGGGCTTACCTCAGTCAGCTGCAGAGTTATACTCAGTGGATACTAGCAGGATGTGCTTTATATAAGTTATCATTTCAAGATGACGTGATCGAAACAGTCAGCCACTGCTCTGACTGGGCCATTTCCATGGACTCTGTGGCCAGATGCAACAACAATCTGTAAGCAAAGGGCCCTTAATGGCAACATGGAGAATGTTGAGGGCAGGATGTGTTGAGAAAGGGACACATAGGGGTTATTCACAAAGAAACTTCCAAACAAACCCTGGTGCGGTTTGCTTGAGACGTGAAAGCGACCGCGCTCGGTCCGGAAAAAAAAAAGAAGAAAAAAAAAATGCCTTTTTGGACGCAACAGGCTCCCATTGCTGCTTGTTTATTTATATTGTTTGATTAGCGTGGTAAATTCAAAGATCAACGTCATGTTATCAGACTGATATCACGTTATCAGACCCGTTAAAAATGAGCCGTGGCTCAACATGTAGCAAAGAGGAGACAAAATGTCTATTGGATATTTGGGCAGACGCCAACATATAAAGTATGTTGGAGAACATACCGATGCATTTAATGCATTCAGTACGGGATGGGTGAGAAGGCGTTCGAGCGGTCTGCGGATAGCATAGCATCATAAAATCTACGTTGTGCCAAACGCCTCTGATGTTCCAAAAGTACTGCAAATGTTTGTAGCTGTATAAAACCAATCATTGTAAGCACAACGAGGCTAGCACGCTGAATCTCCATAATCTCCATAGTTTGTTTTCATTGTTTACTTTTTTTATGCATTACCCCGCCCCCGACCATCTTGTCCAATGATCTATGCACACACGTGCGTTGTTGACAAATTCTCAGACTGTTGCGAAAAAATGCAATGGAAAAGGAACCGCACCAAACCAAAAAATAACCATTGCGCTTTCGTCCGGACCATAGACATCGAACTATGGACTTTCCTGGCGTGGATACGCACATAAAGACCACACCTTTATGGTCTGTATTTGTATTCTAATAGGCTCCTGATCCACCTGTCTGCCTCCCGTTGCTAATCCCTGCCTGTCTGACATCCTGCCTGTTGCCCAGCCCCTGCTGGTCTATCTGCTCTTCTGTCCCCGGCTCCTGATCCACCAGCCTGCCCCCCTGTTGCCGACCCCTGTCTGACTATACTGCCTACCGTCGAGTCCCTGTCGGTTTGTCTGCTTACCCATTCCCTGGTCCATCCATCTGCCCTCGCGTTGCCGACCTCTGCCTGCCGACTTCCCTCTGCCTGTCGATCCGGTCCCTAAATAAAGCCTTGCACTTATCCCGCGCTAGTCGTCTGTCCATGCACTTGGGTTCTGCTAATCGCCCCCAATACAAAGCCTATGAGTATAATATGAAGAGCTTGAAATGGAAATGTAGTTTGAATGAAAATGTACAGGAGAGTAAGACATTAGGTTCTCTGATCTTAAATAGATTTATTCCTAGATTTGACTTATATTTTGTAAGTCAAGAACAACATTCACATTTAGACATAAACCAATAAAACTATTTGAAGTTAATGATTATTAATGTTTTTCACTTTCCTGGATTCTTCTATGGTTAAGGAGAGTGGACTTCAGTGAACCATGCAACATTATTGATTTTATATGAACTAGGGATTTCCTGTCCCGATACACAGCATCGTTATCGGGCAGTTACTGTCCCAGAACGCAGGAAACGACACAGAAAATATTATCCGATGTCTGCAGCGTGTCACATGACAACACGAGTAGTTGCCAATTAGTCACATGACAACAAGAACTACCGCATCAGAGCTACCTGTAGAATAGTCAAATAGATTCTGGGGTGTCAGGACTGTTGGTCAGTATAACACCATTCACTTTCAGCATTTGTAAAAACAAAATAAGGAACAAAACATTTCTGCACGAAACGTCTGCAAAGCAGAGCAAAATGCTGCAACAGAAGACTTTGCCTATCACAAAAAAGTAAGCGAGAGAGAAACTCAACACAGCAGGCATAAATGGTACTACAAATTATATCAGTATTGTGTGATTTTGGGTTTCAGGAAAACAATTTTTTTATTTGAATGGTGAATAAACAGATTGAATAGGACAAACATTTTAATTGATTAGAATTTCCACCCAGCAGTAGATAAACAGTTCTTTTCCTGACTCCACATCTTCTGGGAGGCCTCAACATGATACCGCTGTCACTCTACAAATAGTTTTGTGTCCGACATGTCAGACCGAAAGATGCGACCTGAAACGATGATTTGAAATGCCTTCCTGAACCAACTGTAGAAGAAGGCGTACACCAACGGGTTGATGGTTGAATTCAGATACCCTAGCCACACGAGTGTGTCGAACAAGGCGGGCTGAAAGGAGTAGCCGATGTAGGGGTCGATGATGTAACAGATGAAAAATGGCGTCCAGAGTGACAGAAAAACGCCCATGATGATGGCCAGCGTTTTGGTGGCTTTCCTCTGGTGCTTGTCCACCTTGGAGGAGCTGGTGTTCTGTAGGCCTGTGGTGCGTACTTGTCTCTGGGCAACCATGTAGATCTTCAGGTAGATGGCCAGCATGATGACCCCGGGGAGGTAGAAAGAGATGATTGCCGAGACAGTGCTGGCGACAACAGTCGTAAACAAAGCACACCCTCCTTCACACGCCAAGTTGTTATAGTACAACTCCTCCATTCCCAAAATATTCAGCTCGAGGAAGATCATCCCGAAGCCAACCACAGCCGAGACACACCATGTGACCAGGATCATGATGACTGCTGTGTGAACCGTTATCTTACGGGGGTAGAGCATAGGGTGGCACACGGCATAATAGCGGTCGATGGATATAAACGACAGGTTCATGATGGACGCGGTGCACAGCAAGATGTCATAGCTAAGGAAGAGCCTGCAGAACATCTCCCCAAAGTACCAGCAGGTCTCGACGGCACGAATCATACCGGGGAACATGACCAGCGCCCCCAGGAGAAGGTCGGTTACGGCCAGGGAGAGGGTCAGGTAGTTGGTGGGCGTGTGGAGTTGCTTAAAGTGAGAAATGGCCACGATCACAAAGAGGTTTCCCAGCACTGTGAGGACCACCGCAGACCCCAAGACAAAGTAGAGTGTGACGTGGATAGCAACAGGGTAGACCGTCCTCACACACGAGCCATTCCCGTAGCAGTACTCCGGCTCCATTGACCTGGGAGGGGGGGAGGGAGAGAGAGATAGATAGAGGGAGAGAGGGAGAGAGGGATCGGAAAGGTTGGTGGTGAGAGAGGGTTTAAGTAAATTCAACAACGTTTTCCACAACCTGAAAGAGACATGATTATATCATTGATATAGAAACAACAATTGGATGTGGGGTTTGGGTAGCCTTATGCAAAGGACCTGAAGAAAATCAGACATGAAACATATGAATGATATGCAGAAACAAGCCATGCAATTTATATAAAAATCTGATCATGATAACGCGAGTCATACACTACACCATATACACTACTACAAATAATATAATGTATATTTTTGCTATTGTTCGGTGATAAATGACACAGAAAAATTAGAGTAATGCTTGACTCTTAATAATATCTGTCACATCGTACTGTATTCAGCCATGACAACGTGCTATTTTCAGGCTGTTCACACCCAACATATGTGCTTACTTACATATTTTGCTACTAAGAGCTAACTTGATTATATTTCTGTTGTAGTTGTTGATAATTAAGGATTGGGGAACGACTTCTTCTGATAAAACATAGAAAAACTCACTTGTCTCTGCTTATCCTTTACACTGTCTTTATATCCCCTGCATTTTTTTTTATATAGCAAGTAATATGAGTTGTTTTAGCAGGATATCCATTAAATTATACTTCTGAAAAGAAAATCTGATAGAGTAGGGTTATTCATAAAATAAGAATAATTTGAATGGTATAAAATTAAAAAAGTTACCGCAAATAATGTCAATACATTACCTACAAAACATGTAATAGTTAAGGAACATCACACAATATTTGGTAAAGTTACACAATTACTTAATAAACATTTCGATTTTAAATTTGCAGTTGAAAGTGTGATAAAGCATTATGTGGGCTTACCTTAGTCAGCTGAAAAGGTGAACTCAGTGGATATTAGCAGGATGGGCTTTATATATATTGTCATTTCAAGCTGACGACAGGCTCAAAACAATCAGCCACTGCTCTGACTGGGCCATTTCCCTGGACTCCGTGGCCAGACGCAACTACAATCTCTAAGCAAAGGGCCCTGAATGGCAACATGGCCAATGTTGAGGGGCAGGATGTGTTAAGAAAGGGACACATAAAGACCACACCTTTATGGTGTGTTATTTTTATTCTAATATTTCTAATTTTACATGATTTTCTCCTGAAAATCTAACTTTCAGCTTTCTCAAGGGAACAAGTTGCCTTGGTTTATTATGCACAATGTCAAACTAAACAACAAGCCTATCAGTATAATATGAACAGCTTTAAATGGAAATGTAGTTTGAATGAAAATGTACGGAAGAGTAAGACATTAGGTTTTCTGATCTTACATAGATTTATTCCCAGATTTGACTTATATTTTGTAAGTCAAGAACAACATTCACATTAAGCCATAAACTAATTAAAGTAGGCTATTTGAAGCCAATCATTATTAATGTTTTTCACTTTCCTGGATTCTTCTACGGTTAAGGAGAGTGGACTTCAGTGAACCATGCAACATTATTGATTTTATATGAACTAGGGATGTTCTGTCCCGATACACAGCATCTTTTCCGGGCAGTTACTGTGCCAGAACGCAGGAAACAACACAGGAAATATTATCCGATGTCTGCAGCGTGTCACATGACAACAAGAGTGGTTGCCAAATAGTCACATGACAACAAGAACTACCGCATCAGAGCTACCTGTAGAATAGTCAAATAGATTCTGGGGTGTCAGGGCTGTTGGTCAGTATAACACCATTCACTTTATTTAGCATTTGTAAAAACACAACATTTCTGCATGAAACGTCTGCAAAGCAGAGCAAAACGCTGCAACAGAAGACTTTGCCTGTCATAAAAAAAAAGGTAGAGAGAAATCCAATAACACAGCAGGCATAAATAATACTACAAATTATATCAGTATTGGGTGATTTTGGGTTTCAGGAAAAATATTTTAATATTTTAATAGTGAATAAACAGATTGAATAGGGCAGATATTTTTAATTGATTAGAATTTCCACCCATCAGTTGATAAGCATTTCTTTTCAGGGCTCCACATCTTCTGGGAGGCCTCAACATGAAACTACTGTCGCTCTACAAATAGCAGAAAAAAATTCATCGGGACATGTGACCCAATATGTTCTGCTCCATCCAATGTTGACAACGTGACATGACATGGCTAAGCTAGCAACATAAACAATAAGAACTAGGAAAGAAAATGAACTGTGTGTTTAAGTTCAGAAGGGACAAACGTGTGGCTACACACAGCACTAAAAAAGTCGTCATGATTGAAAAAGAAAAAAATATTTGTTGCACAGCTGAATGCTGTATCACATCGTGGGCTGGCTGTTCTCAATTCACAACACGCATTCCATCCAATCTAGCCTACATCAGGCATTCTGACCAAAACTCATGCACTCCCCCCCACAATTATTCCAGAATTCAAGCAAAGCAAGAATAACCAAAAGTCACTTTGTGTCAACAAGAGACTGACTCCACCGACTATCAATTGCAAGATAAAACAGCCGACCACTTGAGTGCAAAAAAATACAAAAGACCTCGCCACAGCACCAGCAAATCTTAAGCAATAAATATTGAGTCTTACTTTTATTTATGTGGCAGTGGTCTGCAGATGCATCCCGTGGTAATGTAATACCTATGTATTCAGGCTAAAATGACTTGATTGTCTGATGCTCATCATCCCAGCCAAAAAGTATTGGTATTATTAGCGATGGTTACTTGCCAAATCTAAACATTTTTCCAATGTATTCGTTATCATTCGTAGCGTTGATCAGCAGAGAAAAAGTTTGCCAAAGTCATTGAGCATTCCACTGCATTGAGAAGAGCCGTGTAATAAAAATAAATAATTGAAAGATGAACATTAGGAAGGCCCATAGAAAGCAAATTGAGAAGAGCCGTGTAATAAGTAGGCCTAAGGGATGATGTATCAGAATGCCGCTCATTATTGGGAAAATAAGCCCCGACAGGGCGAACAAGACACTGATGCAAAGCAAAGGTGTCTTGCTTCGCTCTGAAGGGGCTTATTTTCGATAATGACCGGCGACATTCTATACATTATCCCGCTTATTACATGGCTACTTGCCAAAACGAAAAAATAACTTCACATGGTGTGTCTTTGTACAATTTATTTGTTACCAGCATTCGTAGTAGTGTTGATCAGCAGAGAAATAGTCCGCCAAAGACGTTGACGTCGCTAAGCAACCGAAGACGCTGGGGTTGAAATGTTACTGGACTACTTGAGGAGTGATACCAAAGACGTCATTAGAGGCAAAAAGTCCTTTGTTTTCCTTGACAGCAGTCAATTATACTTAACAAGTTGTGAAGAGCCCATGCAAGTACATGGAGCGTTCCACGGCATTGAGAAGACCCGTGTAATTATCCATAATAATTGAACTCGATTATTATTTTTTTTTTTACAAGTGGTGGGTACAAAATGAATCTTGACAACATCTGGTGGGGACGCGTCCCCAGCATCCCCGGCGTAATCGATGCCGAAGCAAAAAGGTATAGAGAAACTCAATACACAGCAGGCATAACTAATACCATATCTAATATCAGTATTGGGTGATTTTGTGTTTCAGGAAAAATACAATTTTCATTTTAATGTTGAAAAAAAGACATTTAATGGGACAAATTTGTAATTTATTAGAATTTCAGTGGATAAGCCCTTCTACTTTGGCCACACATTTTTTTGGAGGCCTCAAAATGAAACCACTGTCACTCTGCAAATAGTTTTGTGTCCGACATGTCCGAACAAAAGATGCGACCAGAGACAATAATTTGAAACGCCTTCCTGAACCAACGGTAGAAGAATGCGTACACCAATGGGTTGATGGTTGAATTCAGATACCCCAGCCAGGAGAGTATGTCGAACAAGGTTGGTGGAATGGAGTAGCCGATGAAGGGGTCAATGATGTAACAGGTGAAAAATGGCGTCCAGAATGACAGAAAAACGCCCATGATGATGGCCAGCGTTTTGGTGGCTTTCCTCTGGTGCTTGTCCACCTTGGAGGAGCTGGTGTTCTGTAGGCCTATCGTGCGTGCCTGTCTCTTGGCCACCATGTAGATCTTCAGGTAGATGCCCAACATGATGACCCCGGGGATATAGAAGGAGATCAGGGACGAGATGGTGCTGGCGACTACAGTTACAAACAAAATGCACCCTCCTTTGCACGCCAAGTTGTTATAGTACAACTCCTCCATTCCCAAAATATTCAGCTCGAGGAAGACCATCCCAAAGCCGACCACAGCTGAGACACACCATGTGACCTGGATCATGATCACTGCTGTGTGAACTGTTATCTTACGGGGGTAAAGCATAGGGCGGCACACAGCATAATAGCGGTCAATGGATATAAAGGACAGGTTCATGATGGACGCGGTACACAGTAAGATGTCTGAGCTCATGAAAACCTTGCAGAACATCTCCCCAAAGTACCAGCATGTTTCGACAGCGCGAATCATGCCGGGTAACATAATCAGCACCCCAAGCAGGAGGTCGGACACAGCCAGAGAGAGGGTCAGGTAGTTGGTGGGCGTGTGGAGTTGCTTGAAGTGAGCAATGGCAACGATCACAAAGAGGTTACCCAGGACTGTGAGGACCACCGCAGACCCAAGGCCCAAGTAGAGGATGGCACGGACAGTGACGGGGTAGACCGTCCTCACACACGAGCCATTCCCGTAGCAGAATTCCGGCTCCATCGACCTGGGAGGAGGGTGGGGAGAGAGAGAGAGAGAGAGAGAGAGAGAGAGAGAGAGAGAGAGAGAGAGAGAGAGAGAGAGAGAGAGAGAGAGAGAGAGAGAGAGAGAGAGAGAGAGAGAGAGAGAGAGAGAGAGAGAGAGAGAGATGGGATGGTAAGACAGGGTTTTAGTCAATCAAGAATGCTTTCCGCAAGCATTATTACTTAATTGATGTACATATTAAAAGGACCTAAAGGATCAAACATGTGACTCACATTCAGAAACATCATGTGTGATACAATTGGTATACCATTCTGATCATGATAACGCCTTTGATATTGACATCATCAGAGATGTGTAATTTCCTCGGCCACCATAAACAATACTGTATGACAGAGCTGACAATAGACACAAAGTACTTGATCTTGCATATTGTATTGCATTCAGTCATAACAACAAGCAATTATCAGCCTATTTACTCTCAATATGTGCTGACCCAAGTTGCTAATATTCCACATTTAGAGAGCAAAAATAATCACACCACAATTCTACATGAAGAATTATAATTTAAGAGCTTGATTAACCGGATTTGAACTGTAACATGTATTATGTATGTTCAACCATATAATTATCCCGATTGTCTCTTTTAATCCAGCCATTACAGTCCCTGCATGTTTAATTTAACAAATTCTGCATGTCCTGCAATTTGTTTTTGCAGGATATCTATTGAAATTTACTTCTGAATGTTTTTGGTAACATAATGTGTTTAGTCATATAACAAAAATATATGTTTAAAACATATAATAATAATAATAATATAATAAATAATAATAATAATAATAATAATAATAATAATAATAATAATAATAATACAAATGTTTTCACTCAAATAACATCAATACAATACAATCAATACAATACTTACCACTCTTAGCTATCAAAAATAAACTAATAGTTTAAATACTTTAAAGTGTGTAAACGCCATATGTGGGTTTTACCTCAGTTGGCTGGAGAAGTAAACTCTGTGGCCACTAGCTGCATGTTTTTTATATATGTATGTTGTCAAGATGACGGCATACAGTCAGCCTCTGCTCTGATTAGCTGGTTGCGTAAGATGGCGGTAAACAACTTCCGGTTTGAGGACTATGGGCACACACATTTCCGGTTTCCGACGCCGTCAGTGTCTTCCCAGAGTAACAAGCTGCAACATCAGCACCAAGGGATTAAAGACATGCAACACAGAATGGTTGTTGCATTTGGCTTTATCAGAATAAGCCAGTAGAGTATTTTAACAGTATAAACATAGTCACCTTTCCTTTTCTTCAAGCTCTTTGAATTACTTCATGATTTATAATCTCATTTATAACAACCAAACCAAACAATTCTCTATCTATCTATCTATCTATCTATCTATCTATCTATCTATCTATCTATCTATCTATCTATCTATCTATCTATCTATCTATCTATCTATCTATCTATCTATCTATCTATCTATCTATCTATCTATCTATCTATCTATCTATCTGATAGCGGCATTATTTTGTCAAAGAGTTTGTTCTCCTTAACCCTCCGGATACACCGTTCAACATGGACTCTCAAGTGGGCCATAGACTAAGGGCGTGTTCACATGGCCAGTTTTTTTTTATTAAAAAACACCTGACCCGAGCGGTTTTTTACCAACTAAAAAACTGACGGGGTGGTTTTTTCTAGAGCACATTCGGTTAAACTGTCGGAACACTGTTCGGTTAGCGTATCAAAGTGGTTTGGCTACACTACTTGAATCAGTATCACAATGTCGAGGATGAGAAAATTAGCCCTTGTTTTGGCGTTAGATGCCAAACGACGATAACGACGAACCTTCCCGTTTGTGGGTGCATGATATAAACCGGGGACGGCAGCAGTACGGGGCATATCATAGTACACTTATGTCCCAAAATCCCACCGATCGTTCTCCAGATACTCTCCTTGTGATATATGTTGTGGTACAACTTGTTGGTCATGTCGTATAGCTCGACATGTTCGCTTACAAGGACAACCAGTTGCTCCGTCGGAAAAGACTTTTTGGTTTGGGTCGCCATTCTTCTTTCCTAGTGACGTAAGTGCTCGTTCATTGGTCAGCTGTCAAAAAACTGCCTGACGTCGGGTGCTTTTTCTTGGTGAGTTGAACTTTTCTCAACTTGAAAACCACCCAGAGCGGTGAAAAAAACCCGCTGGCAGCGGTGTTTTTAAAAGCACCCAGGATGTTTTTACAAAAACACTCTGTACCATAGGAATATAATGTAAAACATCCACCCGCACCGGGCAGTTCACACTGCCCGTGTGAACACGCCCTGAGTGTGCTGAACATCCTCCCTGCACATTTGCTTGTTCCTTGACAGAAAGGCCGGTCGGTAAACCTGGCAGGGAACGAGGGTGTCTACAAGAAAGCCCTACCATAATAGCCATGTCTGCTGTGAGGAGTTTGGTAATGTCCGATTACTTGAATATCTCCCTGTCGCTCATAGAACCTGCATACAACGCAGACACAAAGGTGATGGGACCATGGGGTGCAATACCAATCATGGCCTTGAATGTGGTGCGTGATTTATATGTTGAAAACACCTCATTCTGCAAAAGGAGAGAGGAGGGAGTTTGGCAAAAGATTTCTGTACAGTCAAGCACCACTTGTGTGTCAGTGAATGATGAAAACTCTGGTGGTATGTGAGCTTTGACTTCTTCTGCTGGTAGCCACAGGCAGATGGAACCAAGTAAATGGTACAGAAAGTGTGTCCAGGTAGCAATGATTGTGCTGACTGTGGTGCGATGAATATCAAAAGATCCCTGAGAGGCAGGCCCACAGACAGGTGCATCAGAAACAGCAGTAATTCATCTACGGGTGCAAGTTTCTGTGAAAATAAACAAATAACAAAGAAATAACAAATGAGTCCTGGTTAAGTTGCTTGACTTCTAATATGAAGACAAATAGGATGTTATTATTTAATTTACAAGTTTCGACTGCCAAAGCCTATAGTCCTCATCAGAGGTGTTGCTCATGTAAATCAGCTGACAGGAAGCTTCAGCAACACATCTGATGAGCACTGCAGGCTTTGGCAGTCGAGACATGTATGGTAAATAATAACACCCTATTTGTCTTTATATAAGAATTAAAGAAACTAAGTGAAAACAGTCTAGGCATATATATAGCTGTAACACTAAACTAGTTACATATGTTAATTAGCATGCTAACTAGCTTTTGTACAAACAACTTACAAAATGTCCAAGCTAAAAAAAAAAGTAGATAGAACAGATTGCAGCTGAGTCATTATCTTTCTATTTAATAAAGCAGAGACCAGTGAAATCTAACCTAGCCAGTGTTCAGCATGACCTTCATTTCGTTTGTTTTTTGAGACCCTTATTACATAACTTACTGTTGCTCCATCTTAGTTTTCACAGCAGGCTCCACCAGTCGCCAAAAGACTTGGAAATGCTTGAATGATGCAAATCTAATAATGAAATGATAATCACTTTAAACTTTTTTAGATTATGGTTGTTAACTATGCATTACTGAGAAACACAGTCTCTCTTTCACACACTCACTCACTCCCTCACACACACACACACACACACACACACACACACACACACACACACACACACACACACACACACACACACACACACACACACACACACACACACACACACACACACACACACACACACACACACACACACACACACACACACACACACACACACACACACACACACACTTGGCCAGATGCAACAACAATCTCTAAGGAAAGGGCCCTGAATGGCCACATGGTCCATGTTGACGCCAAAGGTGTCTTGAGAAAGAAAGACATATAAGAACTACCCTTTTTTGGGCCGTACCTTCATTCTTAAATTTCCCATTAATACGAATTCTGTTTAAGTTCATAAATATTTAATTTTACTTCCAATTAGGGAAAAAGTTGCCTTGATTCATTCTGTACTATGTGAAAAAAAACACTGCCCATCAGTATTATATAAAAAGCTTCAAACTGGAATGTTTATCGGTATGATTCAACAGTACGAATACAAACCAAACCTGCGGCTACAAAACTATTGTCCCACATTTGATGCTTTGCTCGCTCTGCAGAAGCCAAATCTATATGTTGAGTTGATAATCAAATGTGATAACGTTTACAGGGGAAGGGGGGTGATCTGATACTTCTGTTTTAGGGTATAATGCATAACAGGGATATATCTTCCCTATGTTGCCCGCACTGCCTATCCCATTTGATGATGTCAGAGTACTTCTTCGGAGGGTACGGTGAAAGACTATCTAGACTACTGACATGCTTTGTCTGTTTGAGATGCAGAAAATTAAAGCAGTTGTCTTGGCATAAGTTTCCTACGAATCAGAAAGAAGCTAATAACCCTCATACTCAAATTATGCTTTTAGAACCTATAGAACATTAGGTTCCTCAAGTAGGTAAAAACATGAATTACTTGGAACCCAAGATTATATTTTTCTACCGGTATCACAGCATCTGCAAGGACAGATTGGGCAATGTCAATCTGTAAGTGATAAGGGGTCAACCTGACCGAAGCGCCGTCATCTCTTTTTCAGAGAGCACTGACTCATTTTGCAGGACTAGAACTCAATGCAATCCTATAATGCAGTGAGTTTTTTTAGAACTCACTCCCAGCCATCAACTGGCTCTGTTAAAAAGAGGGTTGGGTTCATTCACAAGATTTGAGGCAGGCAAAGTTAACTGTTCACCCTCCCCCGTCCAACAAATGTCCTTAGTCTTTTCCCTTCACTTCACAGATCCTGCCGCTCCCATCTGCAATCGCTTTATTTCCCTCAGCTGAGCTTCACTATCAATCTTCCATTCTGCACCTCATCCTATTTTATGCCAGTTCACTTGATTTGATATGAATATGTTTTAACAGGTGTTAATCGTAATTCACTATTGATGTGTGTCCCCTTCAAGGAAGGGGGCGTGAGAATGTCGTGGCAACACATTCTCGCTCTGAGTTTGTCAAAAATCAAGGCTTTTGGCATTAACTGCTGAGGCAAAGGGTGACCTTGTGTTCATTCAACACAGGGGTTTTTCAACTCTTTCAAATCCCTCTACGGCAATATCTGATTAATTGATTTGCACTGAAATGGGTTAAGGTTCGAGCAGTGGTGGTTAGGGTAAGGGTTAGGGTAGTAGTGCTAAGGGTTAGGGTTATGCACTTATCACTGTTCGCCATGGAGGGATTAAATTGTAATGAGTTGAAAAATCCCTGCGTCGAATGAAGACGCCCAAAGACACCCTTTGCGTCAGCAGTTAACGCCAAATGCCCCAAAAAATCGTTGATTTTTGAGAAACTCAGAGTGAGAATGCATTGGTCGTGGTGGTGCAATGCTTTATTTATGCGACGCATCTCTGACTGTGTCGGTAGTCTGTTTTCTGAATTTATCCGGCAACAAAGTCTCCATGTCTGCTCCTACGCATTCCCCTACAATGGTGACCTTGACACTTTTCGGATGTTATTCCTGATTACTTTTCTAATATGCTGGATTTTAAGGATGAGAACACGCAAGTTGGGGTAATGGATTCTGCAGACGGTTCTGTGGTAGCCGCAGGTCTGGTTTGTGGGGACCGCCTTCCATTCCGACATACCCCAACTCCAACATTGGCGTCTAATTGTGGGAGTGGCGGCACTTCCATTGTTTTCAAACGTCCCTCTACTCCAAAAATTTAAGTTTCCATTGTTGGAGTGGCGGTACGTTACTTTATTTCAAAAGTTTCACAATTCATGCGCTGTAATTCAGCCAAATGTAGCCCGTTTTGACTTATAATTCGTATGTGTAGGCCTATATATCACTTAAATTATTCAATACATCTTATTAGTATCCAAAGTAAAAATGCTTTTTTCTAATATCAATAAATTGCTGTAGCCGGTTGTATTCATTGCATATGAGCGACGCTCTTCTTCTTGCTTAAATGATCCTTGTCTATCTACACTTGATTGGTTGCATGCACGTCACAGTTAGTGACTGCACACACGCATAGCATGCACGGAGCACCCGTAGCGCAGAGATCTTCATATCATTCTGCCACGGCAAACTTTATATAAAAAAAAAAATACAAAATAAAGAATGGCTAGCGGCCAGAAACCGACTCCCATTATTCACTTAAAAGGGCCGGCTCTTTGAATCGGCTCGTTTGCGACCGACCCATCACTCCAGTATCACCCAAAATCCCCACTGACCCAATTCACGCTTGTACTTTTCGATTCTGTTTCTAAATGTTGGGACTGATGGCCACTGAACTCTGTCCGTTATTTGACCGTTCATTGTGAAATGGTCCTACTGTAAAAGGAGCGTCAAAAACCCCTCATGTCTTTGGGCACCGAGGTCATTCATTAAGGGAATGCTCGAGTCGAGAAAAGTAAGACTTAATATGCAAACATGTTATGTGCCATCTAACTGCACGCATTCTTATGGCATGTACAAATAAGTTGTTATTCTGTGGCTCAATCAATTTCACCTGACCGGCTGTTCTGATCATCTCCGAGGTCGGGGATATTGTTTAAAGGGACACTTCACCCATTTACATTAAGCTTTGTATCGTTAGAAACCCAGTCATATTTTTGAATGATCTTGCATCATTCCATAATTCTCCCCTGAGACGGGAGAGATCCGTATCTACCTCTAACACTTCCTGCTTTAAATGACGTGAAATTAAGATTTTTGCGTCATTTAAAGTATGAAGTGTAAGAGGGGGGGGGGCTCTAAAAACTACAAGCACATTACAGGTCAGTGCCAGTGGGCGGGACTTAGAGGTGTATGGTTTAAACTGTATAAAGAGTACACCGGTTTGAATTTGTGCTACGGTATGGAATTGGACGTTACCGTGTGACCGGTAGATCACAAGAGCTCTAAGGAAACAATGATGTATTAGCCTACCAGAGACACAGTCGTTTATCCATAATATCATCCGGCGCACACAGCTTTTGGCCGTGTTCTATACGATATTCAAGAACACTCCGGGAGCTCCGGCGGGAGACCTGGATCTATAATATAATAAATAATATCATGGCCAAAAGCTGTGTGCGCCTCTGGATGACATTATGAATAAACAACTGCGTTGAGTTCTCCGACGTCTCTGATCCTTCCACATCCATCTGAAGTCGCTGTACATCTGGACTTCAGAGAGTCAAAGCTAACATTTCTTCCCCCAATTCCTTCTCCACCATGGTCGTGAATCAATACATGGGTCTTATTTTGCAAACCCGCACCTGCCCATACCCGCTATAAATTGATTCCGACGCCCGACCCGCACCCGAAGGAAATCATAAGATGTAACGCTGGGGAATTACACTATCTGCTGTTTGAAGTGGTGCTTCAGATTGCTGTGCAAAAAAGCATATCATCCACTGTGGACGGTTTGAGTGGACTCCTCTGCTCCTGAATAACATATCCAGCACAGGAGAAGTCTCGCTCGCAATCTCAAAACCTGCGACCGACCCGTTCTGTTCAGGCGTCCGACCCGCACCCGTGTCCGACACAGTATTCATTTTCAATCGTTTCATCCAAATTGTTCGGGTCACCCGTCAGGTACCCAAACCCGTGCAGGAATCTGGCCGTGATAACCCACACTGCGTGTCTTTACTTGTTGTGGCAGTAGGCCTACCAGAGACGAACGTCATCTGGAGGCGCACACTGCTTTTGGCCGTGATATTATCTATAATATTATATTATATTATAGATACCTATATAAATATTATATTATTTAGATATAGAGCTCCGGGAGTCCGCAAATGGCGACAATCACTTCTCCATGCTGCATTTCCCTCTGGACTGCAGGTAGTGAACGCTGATTGGCTGTTATGTTACATCCCTCACTGAGTAAACACTGATTGGCATCGTGGAAGTTGTCGTCTTCAATCCACAAGCTCCAAAAAGTCCCTGTGCATTTTCTCAGTCAAGAAGTCACCAAATTAGAAATTTATGTTACTATTCGACTATACAGTGTTGGGAGTAACACGTTACAAAAGTAATGCCTTACTTTTTGCTGTAACGCAGTAATGTAAGGCATTACACTATTTTTTTAAGTATATTTTACTCGGTACAAATCTCAGTAACGCGTTACAATGCATTTTAAACCCAAAATTAACTTTTGTGTTGTTTTTATCCAAATTCGCCAAAACAGCGAGATTCGCAGCGGTGAAAACAATCTGCGCAAATGTTCCTTCCTCTTACTGCTAGAGGAGAAGATCACGGCAGCAGTAGAGTCCAGGGGGGCTGGTTGTAGTTTTTTTGCTCAGTTCTCCTTATCAACAGTCGGACTAGAACGGAACGAAACGACTACAACCTGATTGCCTACATGTTTCCGGTCAAGGAGCAATGAGTCTTCCAACCGAAATTAATGGATTTACAAAATGCCAAATAAAACACGACAGAAACTGTATTTCGCTACGATACTTGATTTGGAACATTAAAAAACACCACTAACTATTTGGTGACTTGCAGATTTCTGCAAGTCACCAAATAGTCTTTTGGTGACTTGCAGAAGTCATCTTTTCTTTTGTTTTAAGGAAAGTTTTGTGAAAACCCGTAGCCAGCTATTGTAAAGCAGGCAGGGGCGATTCGAAATGAGCCAAATACCCAAGACAGGACCAATAGTCAAAATGTCTGTGTCAATCACTCTTTTTCATCTTAGACAAACCAGAAAGCGGGCTCAAAGTTTTGTTTTTTTTACAATCTACCGTAGTAGACTCTAGCTCTATCGATTTCAATATGAATACCTAAAGTTACAGTATTTCTGTTATAAAAAGTCTTGCACCATGAGTCATAACTGCGACCATTATATTTTACTTTTGTTAGCCTTAAGCCTAGCTCAGTCATTATGCCATACCACATCGCCTCCTGCTGTCTAATGAGCTGCATTGAACACGAGATCTATTGAGAACACCAAATCCATATTTCCTGTTATTTTGGTGAAAGTAATGCAAAACAAAAGTAATGTAAAAGTAGTGTAATGCCTTACAATTCAAAGACAGTAATATTGTAATATAACTAATTACTTTGAAATGACAGTAACAAGTCATAAATAATGCATTACTCTTTTGAAATAACTTGCCCAACACTGTACATATATGACCCACTTTCAATACAGATTCATGTCTCCACCGGTGAAATCGTCCTTTAACAGTCTATGTTTAACGGATTTGTCTGCTATGGGCAAAAACTGTAGGTTCATTTTTATTGATCCCCTTCGAGAATTTGTGTAAAAAGGGGTGGGTCTAGGCTATATTCTAACCTTTCTCCTTAAAGCGCATTGTATTGACTTTGGGTCGATATGAAGATTACTGGGCCCATTCCTTGATTCATTCTGCCGCTGCACTCCAAACAATTAATTTCGTTCCAATGTTCGTCCAATCCACTCCAAAAGTGGTCCTTTATTGAGTTTAAATCCAACTCTAACGAATAAATGGTCCAGTTTTTTTGTTTCCTAATATATTTATACATTCCCAAGGCATGTTAAATAAGTACACGCTCTGCCACTCAGTAACACACTTGTAAAATGCAGACGTCAATTGATGGAATGGGTTATTTCATACATTATCACCACCAACATTTTTAATTAATCAAATAAATTTCAGATGAATAATACTGAAATGGCTACTTTTTGGTTGAACACATTTGAACGAAATATTTATGATCCCCCAATAGCCACTTTTACATGGACACTTCTGATCCAATTAGAAGTGGAAGAACAGCTCAATCGGAATAAAAAATGATCATATATAGGCTACATCTCAATCGGAATACAATTCTATGATCGGAATCGAATTCCATAAAAGGTGGTGTAGTCCGCTATAATCGACATGTATACACTTATTCCGATTGGTTTAGGGTCGGTGCTGCTACTTTTTAACTTAGAGGGATGGCATCAGCAGCTGCAGTAGTTTGCAATTGGTCCGTGTGTATTTTTATGCACACCGAACGTGACCACTGTCAAGGAAATTGGATTTTTTGCCTGATTCACGTCTTTCATGTCACGCTGCAAGTAATTTATCAACTTCATTATTGGGATGAACCCCCCGTCATCCGAAAATGACCGGCATTCTGTGCATTATCCCTTACACAGCCCTCTCTCTGTATTGGCTGCGCACTCTCATCCAATACCTTTTGTTTGCGGCGGAGGAGGGGGTATATATAAAGACCGGACGAGAAATTGATGTCGCTGCATTATCCTCCTTCTAAATTGAAGGAGCAGGCAGAGAAAATCTCTCTCCTGCTGGGCTTTCTTTAAAATCAAATAGGCCTACTTAAAAATGTAGCCGCTGGTCCAGATGTGTCAGGTGTGCACGACAGACATAGGAACGTACACTTACCACGTTTGTAAATGCTACAGTACTTGGTAGAATGTGATTGGTAGAATGTCGGAATGGTGGTACTAAAAGGTGTCTGAATGGGGGCATGTCGGAATGGCGGCATGTCGGACTGGCACCATGTCAGAATGGCAGCATGTCGGAATGGTAGCATGTAACCCTGATTTGGGCAGGCGGAGGCCAGACCGCGCTGAAGGGGATTACAGTGGATGAAACCAAGTTTTATTTTGTGGTCTCCGCTCTTGGTGGCTAGATAGCGGTCAGGGCTATGTATAAGCTTGAGGACCCCCATGCCCGTGGGAAGTATGCTTTACTAAAGGAGTTTTTTTAACCTTTTTTTTTTGCAGAAAAAACATTAAGAACAGTTTCTTGTTTACTATATCGATCCGTTCCGAGAAGCCCCGACAGGAACAGGTATAAGTAACAAATACACAAGTGTAACTAACTTAACAGCCTATGTACAGAAAGAAAAATAGAAAACACAAATGTACTAAAAATAGAGTGTAAAGGTCTGGACAGGGTGTAGTAAATAAAAGACAACATAAAAATGAAGTGATGTGTGTGTGTGTATGTGTGTGTGTGTGTGTGTGTGACCACTTGTGCGTGTGCGAGAATCCATGCATGTGTGTATGCCAGCAGATGCGTGTGCCTGTTTCGAAAAATAATAATTCATATGTGTCAATGTTATATTGTGTGTGAAGGGTGTATGCAAGTGAGAGACTGGGGAATCAACAGGAGCAGGAGGGCTCTACTAAAACATTGTTAAATTTCTGATTGAAGGAAGACTGAGATGTAAAGGTGTATGTTGAGCGTGTCTTGAATGGTGTTCCAGCATAGGCGTCGATTACGTCGATTACGTCCCCAACAGATTTAGTCAAGATTCATTTTGTATCCACCACTTGTAATTTTTTTTATAAATAATCGAGTTGAATTATACATAATACACGAGTCTTCTCAATGCCGGGAACGCTCCGTTTTACTTGCATGGGCTTCCTGCTGCCAAGGAAAAACACAAAGACTCTTTTGCCTCTAATGACCGTCTTGGTAATCATATCCTCAACGAGCAGAGGTAACTCAACCCCCGTCTCGTGCTAAGCAGCGTCAACGTCTTGGCAACATTCTCTGCGATCAACACACCATAACTGGTAACAAATAACATTGACAAAGACACACATGTACGTATTTTTTCTTGGCAAGTAGCCATGTAATAAGATAAGTAAGAACGTTCGCCCGGAATTATCGAAAAAGCCCCTTCAGGGAACAGACAATGACCTTGCTGCGCGTCGGTGTCTCGTTCCGCGCCTGTCCTGCTGTTTCCGCAATAAGACCGGCGTCATACATATCCCACTTATTACACGCCTCTCAATGCGGTCGACTGCCCACATTTCCGATGGCCTCCAACGTCAGCTAATCAATTATCCTTTTATTACCGCTCTTCTCATCATGGAACCAATGACTTGGCGAACATTCTCTGCGATAAACCCTACGGATAGGGTTAGAAACAACAAAAACAAATACATTGAAAAATCATCACTAGGAAGGAGTCGATTTGGCAAGTACCACGCTAACTATAACCATGGATGATGAGCACAATAACAACGTAATTTAGCCTAAACATAGTAAAAAGCACCAGACAGCTTGCTATACCA
>OLKM01002298.1:68339-74996 GCA_900291075.1 Melanogrammus aeglefinus | reverse complement strand
GCTTCCGGAAGAGTCTTCGCCGGCGAGGCGAGGTTCTGCCGGCCGGCTTGGTGTGCGCTGGCCGGAGGTTCTCCTGCTGCGTCGCGTGTCCACTAATTCAGAACACGGCGTCCTTAATCGCAGCTCCTCCGCGTCACGGGGCCTCCGAGTACGGAGACGCCCTGTGCCAAGGAAATCCAGAAAACTATTTTTTTTTCTGTGAGTTATGCCAGGTGGCTGTCAGATGTGATTGATTGGGTTTGTTTTAAAGGGTACAGGAATGTGTCGAGTCACACAGAAACCCGTGAAAAGGAATAAAGTCTGCCTAACCTGATTTTAGGATTTGGGTTTCGTGGTTTCTGAGTCAATTTTCAGTGGAAGTGTTTTTGTGGAGAGTGTTCGTAAAGGTCGCAGGTGTGATTGCTTTCATCTTGCACCTGCTCTCTCTTTTCTGGAAAGAAACGCTCACACCGCTTGTGTTGAGACACACGCTCATAGCCCCTGTTTGGAAACCCCGTTATCAGCAGCATCTCAACACTGGGGGGGGGCTGAGAAAACATACTAGAAACCAGTTAAACAAAGTAAAATGGAGCTTAGTGACGAAATGTCAAATGTATAGATTCCTGTGAAACAAACAGCCATCATCTACCAACCATTTGCTATTCCTTATCTCTCCCCCTCTCTCTCTCTCTCTCTCTCCCTCTCTCTCTCTCTCTCTCTCTCTCTCTCTCTCTCTCTCTCTCTCCCTCTCTCTCTCTCTCTCTCGCTCTCGCTCTCTCTCTCGCTCTCTCTCTCTCTCTCTCTCTCTCTCTCTCTCTCTCTCTCTCTCTCTCTCCTCCCTCATCTACAGATGAACTGAAGCCCTGTGTGGAGTGACTCTACCCCCGCCTGCCTCCACCACCCCCCAAGGAGAGTAAGCAGAGTAAGGGCTAACGTCTGCAACATGACGGAATGGCCTACCTGCTGCCTGCCCCCCCTCATGTTCATATCCACAACACAGTATCAGGCATCTTCATTAATCCCCCTCTCCTGGATCAATGTGTCTGGGGGTTGTAAAAATTGACAAATGACTTATTAGAATCCCACCATTTTATTTTCCATCTGATTAACTCACGGTAACGTTGGGGCGCGCAGCGAGCGGCTGATGTGTCTGCTCTCCCTCTGTCTGTGGGTGAGGCTGGGTGAGGCTGGGCGAGGCTGAGGCTGGATGAGGCTGAGGCTGGATGAGGCAGGATGAGGCTGAGGCTGGATGAGGCTGGATGAGGCTGAGGCTGGATGAGGCTGGATGAGGCTGAGGCTGGGATGAGGCTGAGGGCTGGATGAGGCTGGGTGAGGCTGAGGCTGGATGAGGCTGAGGCGGGATGAGGCTGAGGCTGGGTGAGGCTGGATGAGGCTGAGGCTGGATGAGGCTGGATGAGGCTGAGGCTGGATGAGGCTGAGGCGTGAGGCTGAGGCTGGATGAGGCTGGATGAGGCTGAGGCTGGATGAGGCTGAGGCTGGATGAGGCTGAGGCTGAGGCTGAGGCTGGATGAGGCTGAGGCTGGATGAGGCTGGATGAGGCGGGATGTGGGCTGAGGGCGGGTAGCTGAGCTGGATGTGGCTGGATGAGGCGGGATGAGCTGAGGCTGGATGAGCCTGGATTGAGCGGGATGAGGCTGAGGCTGTGGTGATGCTGAGGCGGCATGAGCTGAAGGCTGGTGATGAGGCGGGAAATGAGGCGGGATGAGGCTGAGGCTGGATGAGGCGGGATGAGGCTGAGGCTGGATGAGGCGGGATGAGGCGGGATGAGGCTGAGGCTGGATGAGGCTGGATGAGCTTGAGGCTGGATGAGGCTGAGGCTGGATGAGGCTGGATGAGGCTGGTGAGGCTGGATAGGCTGAGGCTGGATGAGCGGTGGATGAGGCCTGAGCTGGATTGAAGGCTGAGGCGTGGATGAGGCTGGATGAGGCTAGAGGCTGGATGAGGCTGGGTGAGGGCTGGGTGAGGCTGAGGCTGGATAGGGCTGAGCTGGATGAGGCCGGGTGAGGCTGAGGCCTGGATGAGCTGGGTGAGGCTGCTGGATCGGATGAGGCTGAGGCTGGATGAAGGCTGAGCCAGGACTGGATAGCTGAGGCCGTTGGACTGGATGAGGCTGGGTGAGGCTGAGGCTGGATGAGGCTGAGGCTGGATGAGGCTGGATGAGGCTGAGGCTGGATGAGGCTGGATGAGGCTGAGGCTGGGTGAGGCCGATGTTTGGTACACAGCCTGCCTGCCGTCACTACATGTAGCCAACCCTCACACAGTACACAACGCACAACAACATAAAGAGTACACAACAACATAAAGAGTACACAACGCTGAACAACAGTTCACAACGCACAGCAACATAAACACACAATGCACCACAACATAAACAGTACACAACGCACAACAACACAAACAGTACACAACACATACCTGACAGAGGCTGTGCTCAGACTGGAGGGGCGGGGAATGGTCTGTTTGTGTGTTCTGCGGTTGAGATCGTGTGTTCTTATGTGTGAAGGGGTTCCCTTCGCGGTTCCCTTTTACCCAGAGGGTCTCCCACCGAGGGGACCGGAGGGTCTTTAGCAGAAGTTAGCTCAATGTTGACAAATAGTTTTACAGTTTGTGGGGTAGGTCGTGATAACTATTAATCGTATTTAAGGTTAAAAAACGGCCGATGGGTTGTTTTGTTTCAGCTGCGTTGACCCGTTTAGTGTCCATGCAGCTGATTGGTGATTTTATGCATATTTTCCCGGGTTTGGCCCACGGGTCACGGCCATCCCGTCGTCGTAGCAACGTGCCACCGGCAGACATCTTGACAGAATAATAGAATCTTCGCGGCGCGCCGACGTTTATTACCATAACAGACATTAAACACGGAAATACGAGTACAGGTGACATCCACAAAATTAACAGGAGGATAAAACCTTATTGTTTTGCTTGTGGGGAAGAAAAAAAAGGAAAAAAACGGTTTGCAATTTGACTCCCGAGAGGATGCTAATGACTTGTGACTCGGGAAGAAACTGGGTTGCTCCACCTCCTCCCCCCCCCCCCCCCTCAGATGAGACCTTGTGTGTTAACGATGTTAGCTGGTAGAGCAGGACAATGCTGATGTGTGTGTGTGTGTGTGTGTGTGTGTGTGTGTGTGTGTCTGTCTGTCTGTCTGTCATGAGGACACACAAGCAGCAGCAGCAGCAGCCCTGCCCCCCCCCCCCCCAGTCGAGAGGGTTCGGGACATTCACCAGTGACACCATAGGCTGTCTCTTGTCAGACCGGGTGGCAGTGAAGACCCTCACTGCCACCGCTGACCACCGTGGGGGGGGGGGGGGGGGGGGGGGGGGGGGCGGGGCGTTGAGAAGCAGGCTTTTGGAGTTGGAGGTTAGGGGGGGGGGGAGGAGTGGTGGGTGTTTGGGTGGGTTGGGATTGAGGCATGTCTTTGTTTTTCTGCACAGGCATCACAACCACACACAGACACACACACACACACACACACACACAACACCACACACACACACAACACAACACACCACACACACACACGAGAGAGGAAAACACACTGAGCATCAATTGGAGTTTAAATGAGAGACTGCCTCTCTCCTTTGAGCTAGCTGGTTGTAGCCTAGCGCTTTCGGCTAGCCGGGTTTGAAATGGGAGGGGGGGGGGGGGGGGCATAGCCCTGGCCATAGCCTAGCGTCTGTAGCCACTGAATATAAATCCCTGATGAGTCGTTAGGCTATCAAACGCAGCTTATCGCTAAAATACGACTATCTGGTTTGTGTCGCCCAGTTACAGAAACACATGCCTGGTCTACAACACACACACACACACACACACACACACACACACACACACACACACACACACACACACACACACACACACACACACACACACACACACACACACACACACACACACACAGACAGACTCAGGCACCACTAATACGTCTCGTCTTCAGGAGACTGTGCTACCAATTACGGCGGTGCAGGTCACATGTCCTTATCTGCCAGGCCTATCCCTGGGCAGCAGCAGGAGCACGCCTGCTTTAATTGGTTTTGATGGATCATAGTGAATCAAAAGCAAGGGCCCGACCGGCCCCAAACCGAGGGGCCTGCGCGGCCCCGGTCCCCAATCCCATCGCCGCTTCCTGGTGGGTTACAAGACACCAAGCTACAAGAGAGACCCCAAAGACTGTATCTCTCTCTCTCTCTCTCTCTCTCTCTCTCTCTCTCTCTCTCTCTCTCTCTCTCTCTCTCTCTCTCTCTCTCTCTCTCTCTCTCTCTCTCTCTCTCTCTCCCTCTCTCTCTCTCTCTCTCTCTCTCTCTCTCTCTCTCTCTCTCTCTCTCTCTCTCTCTCTCTCTCTCTCTCTCCTCTCTCTCTCTCTCTCTCTCTCTCTCTCTCTCTCTCTCTCTCTCTCTCTCTCTCTCTCTCTCTCTCTCTCTCTCTCTCTCTCTCTCTCTCTCTCTCTCTCTCTCTCTCTCTCTCTCTCTCTCTCTCTCTCCCTCTTCTCTATCTCTCGCTCTCCCCCTCCCTCTCTGAGACAGTGGGAAGTAAATTAAACTGCCAAATTTGTTTCCATTGGTTCCGGGGATCTCTTCAGGGACCTGGAAGCTTTTAATTGTGTTCAGTGGGTAGAAATTTGTTGGGCTGCTTACCAACGACAAAAACAGTCATCTCTCCTATTCTTTTTTTTTTTCGTAGTGAAAGACCAGGCTTTTAAATAGAAAAGACGTGATCCTTAAGTAAAATGTTGAAAATCCAGAAACCGAGGCTCTGTTATTTACTTTGTGGGAACGTAGCTTTTGTCGTGTTATTTCCCTCCCCTAATTGCATCTTGTCGTGGTGATAAAATATGGAGTTCATCGCGGTGCTTTTACTGCACTGAATGAATCCAGTTCTGCGCTGAACTGCCTAAAACTGCTGTTCGGTGTCTCCAACTGTGTGGTTCAATATTGAGTAGCATTTCAGAGTAAAAGTACCCCAAATAAAACATGACTTTCCTTGATAACGGACTAAGTGAAGACAATGGCATCCTCTGGAGAAGAGGAGCTCATCTTTGATTCACCAGCCGTTCCATCAGTCAGCGCAACATGATTCACCAGAACAGAAAACACCAAATCCTCCCCTCGTCCGAAGGTCTTGGTCTTTCTGAAGGTTTTGTCTTGGATTGTCTTTTATATTCTTTTTTTAACAGGCGGGGGGCGGGGGGGGCGATCTTTACCAGTGTGTCAAAAACAAGCAAAGGCTACATGGAAACGCCAGCCCTGTGTAAATATTTATGATGTAACATCTCCATGTGAATGGACTCTCGGCCCCATCCATCCATCATTACGGGCCCCCGGTGAAAGCCCCCCCGCCCCCGCGCCGCTCCGGCCGCAGGCAGCTCCGACAGCAGCGGCGTGTCCCTCTTGTTATCCAAGTATTTGTTTTCCTATTGACTGCGGGCCCCCCAGCTGTGAGGGCATTTCATGTGTCAGGCCGTCTGTTCTCATTCAGCGGGCCACTTCAAAGACCCGTCTCTGAGCATTGTCCCGGTGACGCTGCACCCGACCCCCCCATCAGGAAGAAATAACAAGAAGGAGAAGAAAGAGTGAAAGAAGGACGCAGGTCAAACGACGGCAGTCGCCATGCAGGCGTTTGGTTTCCCCCGCGTTTGGAAAAGTCACGTGACGCACCTTGAGCCCGACTCTCCAGCTTCTGTGTTTGTTTTTCCACGTCTGTCACTCCTTCCACTTGGCCTGACGCCTCTCTGCAATAAACTGCGGAAGAAAAAAAAAAAGTGACTTATTCGTACGCCTGCCAAACAAACAACCCAACGACAAGTCGAATCTTGTTTTTTTTCTCCTTCCTTTCTTCTGCTCTTACGTATAAAAAAATGCGGAACCCATCGATACTTGAGGAAAAATGTGAAGTAGTTGGATGTGGAAGGCGACTGGGAGCAGGGTGGAGCCGTGGCGGGGCAGCGCGGAGGTGCTCCCTGCCAGGCGTCGTCTCCAGGACGGCTTGAGGAGGAGCTGTCTGGGCCTGTGCAGCGCTCGCTGCCTTGTGCAACCGTTTGACGTGTAAAACACGCCGGGCCCGGGTGCATGCTGCAGCGGCCGCCCGGGAGCTCGCGCGCGCATGTGCGTCTGTGGTTGTGCGAGTGTGTGTGTGTGTGTGTGTTTTCCATGGCTTGGAGGCTCTGAGAACGAGCAGACTGGTGATGCACGAGGTGTAAGTTGTGTTTGTGGGAGCGGGTAAGACTTACTCGAGTGGATTACCCGGTTTCAGGCTTTTTCTCCTTGCACAACTTATCGGCGCAAAACAAGGCGGCACAGACGCTGTCTGGAAACCGCCACCCAGACGCACCCGGCGCGACCGCGGGCACTGGAGCACCGAGATGTGATTAATACATCACCGACCTGACAGAGGGGGCGGGCGGGCGGGGCGGGGGGGCCGAGGAGGTAATATGGATTATTACAACGGCTGTACAGCTCCACACTGCCAAGCAGGTTTATCCATTTATCTGCAATGAGGAGAGTCCTTTTGTGTTGTGGAGCATTGTATCCATCTAAATAACAAAAGGTATCGCAGCGCCGCCACCGCCGCCACCACCGCCGCCGCCACCGCCGCCCACCCGCGCCGCCACCACCTCCGCCACCGCCGCCACCGCCGCCAACCGCCCCTCGCACTCCG
>OLKM01002298.1:58339-63339 GCA_900291075.1 Melanogrammus aeglefinus | reverse complement strand
GAGGAAGGAGGAGACAGAGGAGGAAGGAGGAGACATTAGGAGGAAGGAGGAGACATTAGGAGGAAGGAGGAGACATAAGGAGGAAGGAGGAGACAGAGGAGGAAGGAGGAGACAGAGGGGTAGGCCAGCAGCGATGCCGGGCAGAACAATAAGGCAGGACAGCTCGCGACATAGGAGGAGAGACAGGGGACGACGACACCGACCGACGAACAGGAGACATGAGGAAGGAGGAGGCATAAGGAGGAGACAGAGGAGGAAGGGTTTCAGTTTATTCCAGCAGCGTGCCGGGCAGTCCGCTTGCGCTCCCCGGCACCGCCCGCCCACACAGCTGTCGCCCAAAATCACACAAGTTGTCCTTGTGGTGCTACTCCTTGTGGTGCTACTCCTTTGGGTGCTACTCCTCCATCTCAGATACTACGGGAGGATGAATACGATACAAGACGGGGTTCAGGGCTGCAGCTCTCGCAGCAGGAGGGAGGGTGGGAGGGGGGGGGGGGCAGTGGATTCCTCATGAATTGATCATATTTCAAATTAGCCTGTTCGTGGTGGTACCCCCTCCCCCCCTCTCCCCCAAAATACCCTCTCCCCGAGGATGCGGGCCGTCTTCGGTGCGGTCTCCCTTTAAGTGTCTCTGTCCTTCTGCCCTTTTCAACAGCAGATATGGCAGCCATCCCCGTCGATCTAATCTGGTTACCGCTCGCTATTTTCAACAGTTCGGGAGAAATCCCCGGTCCTCCTCCCTCTCCTCCTCCCCCTCCTCCCCTACTCTCTCTCTCCTCCCCTGCCCCCCCCCATCTCCCTGACCTACATGGCGGTCACATGGTCCGGCGTCCTGGCTCGACGTTTGTGGGGAATCTGCGGGAGCAGAAGCTGCCGGCTGTTAGCTGTTAGCTGTTAGCTGTTAGCTGTTAGTTGTAGCCGTTAGCTGTTAGCTGTTAGCTGTTAGCTGTTAGCCCGGCCCTGGCGTCCACCGAGGAGGTGCTTTAGTGTCAATGCTGTTGCTTGCGTGCACACACACACACACACGCACGTCCACACACACACACACACACACACACACACACACACACACACACACACACACACACACACACACACACACACACACACACACACACACACACACACACACACACATACACACACACACATGTAGAGGGTGTCCCCCCTATCTGACCGCAGACACACACACACACACTCTCATACTTTGTCTCTTACCCCTTTGTGTATCTCCCTCCCCCCCCTATCTTCCACACTTTATCTCCACACTTTACCCCCTTCCTACCATGCCCCCCCCCTCTCTCTCTCCCCCCTCCATCTCTCTCTCTCTCTCTGTCTCTGTCTCCCCCCTCTCTCCCCCCCTCCATCACTTCTCTCTCTCCCCCTCCCATCTCTCTCTTCTCTCCCCCTCCATGTGTTCTCTCTCCGCCTCCATCTCTCTCTCTTCTCTCCCTTTCACCTCTCTCTTCTCGCTCTCTCTCTCTCTCTCTCTCTCTCTCTCTCTCTCTCTCTCTCCCTCCCCCCCCTCTTTCCTCCCCCCCTCTCTCCCCCCTCTCCCCCCTTCTGTTTTTTCAGCAGTGTGACCGAGTCCCCTTCACACTGTTGTCTGCTGTACGTTTTCTGCTGCCCTTGCTATTCAGCCAATTACACCAAAAGAGCTTTAGTGATTTTTTTCCCTTCTCCCCTACCTTCCTCCGGCTGAGGATGTTTCTTTATTTATATATTTATTTAGTTATTTATTTATTTGGTTATTTCACAGGCGAATGGCAAGCATCACTGAAGGTTAAAAAAAATTGCTGAATTTCATAGTGCTTATAATGTCAACTTTGTCAACTCTATCTATGGACGACCAATCAATAGAAGGCAGCTTTGTGTTCTGCTAAAACAGATACACACACACGCACACACACACACACACACACACACACACACACACACACACACACACACACACAAACAGACACACACACACACACACACACACACACACACACACACACACACACACACACACACACACACACACACACACACACACACACACACACACGACACACACACACACACACACACACACACACACACACACACACACACACACACACACACACATCGCTCAAACAGACACACACACAACACAGCACACACAGACACACAACACACACACACACCACACGCACACACACAGCCAACAAATATAAAAGTAATAGAGTCACTTTGACTGTTGCCTTTCAATTTAGACTCATTCAGACTCATATTGGCATTAAAAAGATGCGCTGGAAGATGAAGAAAGGAATAGATTTGAGGAAGATAATGCAATTATCCCAGGCCCCCAGCCTGGTGGCTTAACACACCCGGTTATGCCACCTTTGGGTACTTTCGTCTAAGGTTACTCAAATCAATCGTCTTCTCTTTCAGAGCAACCTTTAGACCCAGAAGAGCAGCCCTGCTTTGGCCATGCAGGTGTTAACTTGTTATATTGTCCTTATTTAAAGTTATCGGCCTTATATTCTGTTAGATGCTTTCTGGAAGAGCTGACATCAGTATTTCCGACGTTGGTAGCCATGTTGAAATAATAATTATGCACTAATCCCAAGCTTACCTCTTGCCCAGAAAACTATCTCTACATAGTTTGCATATATAAATATAAATATATATATATATACACTGTCTATATTACATAGTTTCCTTGGAATTATCTCTACGCTGTGAGTATTATCATGTTAAAATATTGGTTGGTTTGAAAAGTGTGTACGTGTACGTGTGTACGTGGTTTGACTTATTTCCCTAATTTAGTTCTGTCTTCCGACTGACACTAGACAACATTGTAAGTGTAAGTTCAGACGATCACCCATCCAATCCTTCCTACTGTATTCAAACAGTGTTTCCTCTTTTCAACCAGATGTAAATCCTGGACATTTATAAACGTCTCTGTCCACCCATAACCGCGTCCCTCCATGCTAATCGCGGCGCATTTAATAATTGGTTTAGCGGGACACACAAGCACCCAGCTAAGTCCCCCCCCCAGCACCCGGCGCACCCTGGGATCTGATGACACACCACACCTGCTCCTCTCCGCCGTGTAGCAGTGGTTCGATGTTCATCGCGACCGCGCGGGCCTTGGGGTCCGTTCCGTACTGTATAATGCATGACCCGGGGGCTGATAAAGGTCAGCGCACAGCAATCCATCGAACGGGGCGCGGGGGGTACGGCCCACATCCACACAACCCAAAAACAAAAAACTGCTTTTTTTAAACTCAGTGAAAATCTGAAGCTGACGCACGGCTCGAGGTCTTCAGAGTGCACAGCCTTCATGTGGACGGGGTGGTCAGCTCCACCGCAAGGGTGCCAAAGAGTCCTCCAGTGCATTGTCCCCGAAATAAACTCAGCAGCAGAACGCTTTTGTTCATCTCTCTCTCTGTCTCTCTCTCTCTGAGGGCCTCGCTCTCTTTCCTGGGTTCTCTCGCTCCCTGTCATGAAAAAAAGACAAAGAAAACCAAAAGTTACACAAGTGATAATTGCGCATTAAAGGAAGCGACACCACAGAAAGCGTTCCCAAAACGAGACGGAGAGAGAGCGAGGCAGTGCGCTGGAGACGCCGGCCCACCCGGCACGCCCCGCGGTGGGAACGGAAGGGTGAAACTGCTTAACGCGATAAAATAAACACCCAGACGCTCTGAGAGGAGGCCGGCGCAGTTGGCATCCTGAAAGATTCATGCCTCCATTTTATTTATAATTTGTTTTCTTTTTTGCTTATTGGAATTGAAAAGGGCGACTTAATATTTGATGACTCCGCCCTCAACCAAGGAAGTGGGGTCTGCAATAAGACACGCTAAAAAATAAAAGATGCAACAACAAAGAAATGAATTTTGCAAAGTGTGCGTTTGGGAAGTAAACTCTCCCGCCCGGCTGGTGGAGGCCGTTTGTGTACAGTGGGCAGGAGAGGGCGTGGCTGAGGGCGGGTGGGGTTTGGGTGGAGGCGACGGGGAGAAGGTGACGTAGGTGTGTGCAGGTTGTGTGGGGGGCCCCACCGAGCCCAGCCCGGGCCCTCCATCGATGCATCTATCGATGGAGGGCCCTCGGCCTTCGCTCTTCTCCGTGAGAAGAGCCACCATCTGCATTCTGCTGTTAACTCGTCTTCACATCCGACGGAGGATTAGGGGGAAATCCCCGGGTGTTTTTTTTTTCCAAACCAGTTGACAAACATCAGATTTGTCTCTAAAAATGAGCTCGGTCCATATCTCCCAGCCGTGTGACACACAGAGCAGATTACCGCTAATACCCAGCCAGCTTGAGTCTGGAAAAAGCAGATTAAAGTTTCAGTTTGGTCATATTGACTGAGCCTCTTGGAGCATTAGGCCGCCGCAGAACGCACTCCAGGAATACCTCGGCGCTCCCGCCCACCGAGTACGGGAAGCCCGTTCCTCCTCCTCACCTTGACGCTCCCGTACCGCGACGCCCTCTCCCCTCCTCCCCTCCCGCTACGACAGCGCTCCCGACGGTCCGATGGTACTCTATATCAATCCCCCCCCCCCCCCCGGAGCGCCGGGCCGTTTGAAGTGACGGAGGGAACGGTCCGAGCGCCGTCAGTGAATGCTGGCGGCGCCGTGCGCCCGCTGACCCCGGGCTTTGTGCTGCACGTTGCGCTCCACGCCGCCGCCACCGCGGTCGCCCACGGCGACCAGCAGGAGGCGGGCTGGGAAAGGGCCCCGAGGGACGACCTCCGACCCCGCGCTAGGCCATTAGCAGTATGCTAATGCTAGGGGTTTCATGTGACACCCCCGCCCCGCTGCCGTCCTGGTATTTATTTATTAGGAACGTTCTCCTTGAGACAACGCCAACGCCAGAACGATGGGACGCCGTCTGGAATCCCGCCTCCTCAGGTGGCGCTCCGAGCCGACGGGAACATAAGGCCCTTGACCTCGGGGTCGTCCCGGGGAAGACAGGGGGCGGGACCCGCCGTCCTCCCCCAATCAGCACGGAGCAACAACCTCCACCCT
>OLKM01002298.1:50839-53339 GCA_900291075.1 Melanogrammus aeglefinus | reverse complement strand
ATTGAGCCTGAAAGCAGATATTGCAGAAGTGTTTACTGAACATTGTTGGCTTTAGGGAGGGGCCTGTTCTGAGGCCCTTTTCCTTTCATGCAAGGGCCCTTTTTTTTATTATTAACTGGATGACTCATCATCATTTCAAAATCAACCAAAACCAGTTTTATGCGCATACTTTGGACTTTGCTGCGAGCTGTCGGGAACAGAACGCCTGCTCATATCACCGCATCACAGTTTATAGTCATAAACCTACCTGCTCACTTCTGCTTTTTTCCTCCACTTTCTTTTTTTATGGTATTCGGTGCGACTCTGTGCAGCGAGGAGAGGGTCAGAAAGGGCAGAGCGACATGGCCTCTGTTGTCATGCTATTGTGGTTGTTTGTGCGTGGAGGCGCTGCTGTTGTCGAGCGTCCGCGCCGTAAAGGTGGCCTTCCCCTCTCACCGAGCCTCACAGGCCGTGATATAGAGGGAGGTCCAGACGCTTTGCATGCCGCCGCGGAAGAGCTGGCAGGCAAATGAGGGGTTTGTCTTATAAAGTATTCATTGTCACCTAGTAACGGCAGCCGTTTATCATTTCACCTGAAATTACAATGAAAACTGATACCTTATCACAGAGAGGGCAGAGGGAGCAACAGGGAGAGAGGGGGCGAGGGAGAGAGGGGGAGGGGGAGAGAGGAGAGAGGAGAGGGGGGGAGTAGGAGAGAGCAGCGAGAGAGGAGAGAGAGAGAGAGAGAGAGAGAGAGAGAGAGAGAGAGAGAGAGAGAGAGAGAGAGAGAGAGAGAGAGAGAGAGAGAGAGAGAGAGAGAGAGAGAGAGAGAGAGAGAGAGAGAGAGAGAGAGAGAGAGAGAGAGAGAGAGAGAGAGAGAGAGAGAGAGAGAGAGAGCGGAGAGGGAGAGAACAGAGAGGGAGAAGGAGAGTGCAAAGAGTGAACAGAGAGAAAAAAAGGAGCAGGAGAGAAAAGGAGAGAGGGAAGGAAAATAGAGAGAGTGATATGAGAGAGAGGGGGCAGAGAGATGTATAGATAGTGAGAGGGTAGAGAGAGAGGGAGGGGGAGAGGCCAGAGAGAGGCAGATAGATAAAGAGAAAGATAGAGAGAGGGGGGGTGGGAGAGAGAGAGAGAGAGAGAGAGAGAGAGAGAGAGAGAGAGAGAGAGAGAGAGAGAGAGAGAGAGAGAGAGAGAGAGAGAGAGAGAGAGAGAGAGAGAGAGAGAGAGAGAGAGAGAGAGAGAGCGAGAGCGCACGGCACTGGGCGGTGTTATGTTTTGTCAGTATTTGCAGGAGATATTCTCTGTTTTACTTGGAGTCCTCAGATAGGCTGATCCCCTTTTGTAAATGTCGTGTCAGTGTATAATGTTGACTCATCTTTGTTTTAAGTGAACAAATACGCACGCATATTTGCCTTATATGTAGTTGCAATTTTACTTCAGAAAAAAAATTGATTTAAAGCTTAGTGGCACGCTTAGGGAAGCTTGACGTACGCAAACCACAACCCCCCCGACCCGTCGGACAAGTGGCGGTGGAAACGCACACTTCCCATCGTCATCGCCTCCAAAATTGGAGCAACATTGTCAAAGAGAAACGAAAGGAAAAAGACAAGATTAGGAACGCATTTTTAAACAACCACCGTGAAACACACCTCTTTGATCCAGTGTTGTATTTCCCTGAACCATCTTTATGATACGATACTCTGCCTTCATTTGTATAGACACAGAGATAGAGACAGAGAGAGAGAGAGAGAGAGAGAGAGAGAGAGAGAGAGAGAGAGAGAGAGAGAGAGAGAGAGAGAAGAGAGAGAGAGAGAGAAGCGGAGAGAGAGAGAGAACGAGAGACGAAGAGAGAGAGGAGAGAGAGAGAGAGAGAGAGAGAGAGAAGAGAGAGAGAGAGAGAGAGAGAGAGGGAGAGGGAGAGAGAGAGAGAGAGAGAGAGAGAGAGAGAGAGAGAGAGAGAGAGAGAGAGAGAGAGAGAGAGAGAGAGAGAGAGAGAGAGAGAGAGAGAGAGAGAGAGAGAGAGAGAGAGAGAGAGAGAGAGAGAGAGAGAGAGAGAGACAGAGAGAGGGAGAGAGAGAGCGTTCGCTCCTCCCCAAGAGAGTTGAAAGGCTAGTCGACCACAGCGATGGAAAGGGCCAGCCCACTCATGGAGGGAGACAGAAGCCTGCTCTCGCTCCCCTGCCATAATTTCCTATCAGCCCATTCAGACAACATCACCAACTGCTCTGTGTGTGTGCGCGCCTGTGTGTGTGTGTGAGTGCGCCGGTACAGGAGAAGAGCAGAGCAAGAGAGAGAGTGAGAGAGAGAGAGAGCCGGGGGAGAGCCAGCGCGGGCGAGCGAGGCAGACACACACTCACTGACAGAGCGAGAGCGCGCACGAGAGAGAGAGAGAGAGAGAGACAGAGAGAGAGAGAGAGAGAGCAAAAAGGGGGAGGCACTGTGTTCGTTCATCTACCCACACCTCCCTCCCCCCTCCTCCTCCCCTCCCCAAGGAAGGCGGGGCCAGATCTCAGGCTGCCAA
>OLKM01002298.1:35839-40839 GCA_900291075.1 Melanogrammus aeglefinus | reverse complement strand
AATGTAATCAAGCCGTCGGTATGGTGCACATTTGAGTTCAGGCCAAGCGTGCGTATTATTTTCATAGGCTTTGTGTCTGTTGAGGCCGTGAGGTGCTGCGGCGGACAGAATCCGCCTCATTTATGGAGCCACCAATCATTACGGCTAATTGTCCTTGAGGCCATCTGTACAGAATGCCGTGTCCTGGTGTTGAAGCGGCCCCGGTCACGGCTGTACGTAGCCCGCTCACACGCACAAGTCCAATAAAAATACTTAACTCTTTTCCGGTCCATGCAGATCTATCGGTGTTCCAGATATAGCGCGGGCTCCGGCATGCTTTTAAAAATAAAAATGTCAAACGCAGACACAGCCGCCATTAAACAGCAGCTAAAAGAGCAACATTGGTCTTTTCCCATGATGCACCTCTCCGCCCTCATTGTGTTGTTCCCACACAGCGCGTCACACTCACAGATCTGGAGTCGTGTTCGTCTTTAAACCGTAGTAAATAAGAGAGTTGGTTCCGAGCGGTATGTGCTGAGTAAAGATAGTTTGTGTTCCGCCGACTGGGTTTAGAACCCCCCCCCCCCCCCCGTGTTACCAACCCGACCACAAATCACACCGTGGGGACGCGACGGCCATGTTGTTTATGGAGCAGGGCCCCAGCGCCACTCTTGGGCGTGGTCTGTTAGCATCGGCGCGCTGCCGCGGCTTTCCCTGACTCGCCATAAAACAACTTCAACCACTTCCTGCTCGCGACAGCCATTTTGTCCCGTGGTGGTCGACGTCGATTTCCTTCGTCGGCCGCAGAAGCCGACGCTTTCGCTCATTAACTTCAGAAATAAAACAACAAAGTGGGGGGTGGGGGGGGGTGGGGTTGGTGTTAACAAGATGGTGGCTCTTATGGTTTTGGTCCACATTGTGTGGCACCGAAGAGGGAGGGTGGTTGAGGGTTCTCTCCCTCGCCGCTGCTTAGGGCTTTATTTCCTCCCAATACAAGGACACCGTAGCTCAAAACTGAAAAGCACTTATGCATTATTGATGTTTTAATTTGTGCAAATGCCCGAGTCTTTGTTAAGTGATTATAGTGCTGGTGAGATAACAGAGGAAGTACTTCTCTTATGAAACAAGAGCTAGCCTGCTGGCCACACTGGGAAGCCATTGGTCTTAATCTCACCAGTCCATGCAGCAACCCAGTTCCCATGAGAGAGAGAGAGAGAGAGAGAGAGAGAGAGAGAGAGAGAGAGAGAGAGAGAGAGAGAGAGAGAGAGAGAGAGAGAGAGAGAGAGAGAGAGAGAGAGAGAGAGAGAGAGAGAGAGAGAGAGAGAGAGAGAGAGAGAGAGAGAGAGAGAGCAAAAGAGAGAGCAAAAGAGAGAGAGAGAAGTGTTGACTCAAAAAATATATATCAGCATGTCGTAAGATAAGAAAAAAATTCAGCCGTTGATCTTTTGTCCCTATTTCAGCGAGACCTCTCCCGTTTACGATGTGGGTTTTATAGGGCTTTTACATCCCTTATCAAAAATTATTTGATGTAAATACAATGGAAGTGACCTGAAAGCCGATGGTGGTGCAAATATATTCCTGCTAGAACACTGGAGCCCTGACCTTGGTAGAGGGAACGCATGCAAAGTTATAATGACCTGCGCTTGCAAAACAAACCAATAAAATAATGCCTCTGGATATGGTGGGGGTTGAGGTAAATATGGGAGCACAGGAGAAAAAAGAGAAAGGCAGGGTTTCTCTTTTTATTAACTCTGAAGAAAAGACCCGTAAACGGCACTAAGTTTTTCCACCAAGTTCACATTTTATTTAATAGTTCTACGCGGCCAAACGTCCCATCCCATAATGAGTAAAATAACAGTGAGTGTTTGAAAGGCGTGCGTCCCAGGGGGCGCCCCTCCCTGGCGCTCCGTCAGGGCTTCAGCAGCCCCCTGCCGCGCTCCAGGGCTGGGGGTCCTGTTCAGGGTTCCTCTTGTCAGTCGGGGGGCCCCCTGGTACCTGCTCCCGCCGTCGGACGGACTGACTGAAGCCCTATAAACCCTGTTCATGAGTCGGTTACGCCGGCCGTCGATCAGTGTCAGCCCCCCCGGTACGAGATAAGTGCTGCAGGCCCTGCTCCTGGCCTCTCTCTCTCCCCCCCTCCTCCTCTCGCTCTGTGCGTCGTCGTTCTCTTTTGTTTTTGCGGGGGCTTTATTCACGTTCGCTTTGTTCCACGGGAGAACGGGTCTCGTCTGAGGATGAGATGCTCTGCCTTCTGCCGGGAGGTCCACCGAGGAGTTAAAATTTGCACACACACACACACGCACACGCACGCACACGCACACACACACACACACACACACACACACACACACACACACACACACACACACACACGTACACACACTCACGTGCGCACACAGAGACACACACACAGATCCACACACAGCTTTGGTAGGCTCACGGGCGTTAACTGCTTTATTAAGATGTCTTATGAACCCACCAGCAGTACATGAGAATAGCGGGGAGAGAGAGCGAGAGAGAGGGGGAGAAAAAACGAATGTAAATCCCATATTGCTTGGATGATTTGATGTCATTTGTAGACCAAAGGAACGCTGGCTTTATTGTGTGCGCAGGGAGAGACTGAGGCAGGGGGGAAAAAAGAATTCAGAATTTCAATTAGCGTACGTAATCTGAACCTGGTGGCTTTGAGAGAGGCTTTTTTTCACCCACTAAGAATACAGCAGCACTTGTAAAACATTAATTAAGCTGGCTTGTTTCGTTTTTTTCCCTCCACGCCATCGCCCAACCCCCCCCCCCCCCCCCCCAACGTTTTTCTTTCTTTTTCAAGGATTGGTTAAAGTACGTTTCTCACAGTCCTTTTACAGCTTAAAGGAAAAGACACAGAATTCTCTCATGAAGTTCACCTTCATGGAGTGTGACAACACAGAAAAACACATGAATCACCCAAAGAACAGAAGGCCTCGAATCAGAGGAGGAGGAGGAGGAGGAGGAGGAGGAGGAGGAGGAGGAGGAGGAGGAGGAGGAGGAGGAGGAGGAGGGAGGAGAGAGGAGGGAGGAGAGGAGGAGGAGGAGGAGGAGGAGAGGAGGAGGGGGAGGAGGAGAGAGGGGGAGGAAGAGGAGGAGGGAGGGGGAGGGAGGAGGGGAGGAGGAAGGGAGAGAGGGGAGGAGGAGAGGAAGGAGGAGGGAGAGGGGAGGGGGGGAGGGGAGGAGGAGGAGGAGGAGGAGGAGAGGAGGAGAGGTGGAGGAGGAAGGGGAGAGAGGAGGAGGAGGAGGAGGGGAGGAGGAGGGAGGAGGAGGAAGAGGAGAGGAGGAGGAGGAGGTGGAGGAGGAGGAAGAGGAGGAGGAGGAGGAGGAGGAGGAGGAGGAGGAAGAGGAAGGGGAGGAGGAGGAGGGAGGAGGAGGAGGAGGGGGAGGAGGAGGAGGGGGGAGGAGGAGGAGGAGGAGGAGGAGCTGGAGAACAGTGGTGAGGAGCAGAGGATATCATAAGGAGCAGGAGAACAGAGGAGCAGATGATATCATAAGGAGGAGGCCGGCTCTGCTCAACAGAATGGAAACGGATCCGGGCCCTGCTGAAACCCTAAACCCTCGCTCGGGGAAACCAACCCCCTCGGTTTTAGGGACTTTCCTACCTGACAGATGACTTTAGTGCTGCCTTTTGGATCGCGTTGCGCCGCATTTGTCTCCTAAGTCACGAAACCATTGATTATTAATCGTAAGATATGAATTGTTAATTGACTGTTAATCTGCGTTAGAACGGTACAGTGGGGCGTTAGCGCCGCGGCCGGCGGCCGGCGTAGCCTCCTTCAGTTTGGTCCGTGGCGATAGAGAGTCTTGCGCTGGTTCGTTGTTGTTTCCACAGTCTGTGAATGTACGGTTCATCGCTGACAGCGTGGCTTGTTGGTTTGTTGGCGCTGTGTGGGGGGCAGGAGGCTCACTGGTTAGCTAGCTAGCTGATAGGTGACCACAGCCCTCCGGTCTGATCGCTACAGGGGTCTCCCGTTACATTACAGCGTGGAGATGAGGACGGGGGAGGCGCTTTGCTCCAGATAGATCATTTATCAGGGCCATGCCTAGATTAGGTTTTAAAGTGTATATAAAATAAATAAATACATAAATGAATAAATAATACGTCCACGAGAAAGGTAATCAGCGGTATCTGATGAGGTCAGGGGTTCTTTCAGGTAAAACTGTATCGCGTGTGCCGGGGCTAAAGTACAACGTCCGTGGCAGTTAGATGTGGGAACGTGCGAGGACGGAAAAAATAGGGAAAAGATAAAAGCCCACAAAAGGGCGTTCAGTGTTGTTTGCGTCCCGCTTTCCAATATGCATTTGATTTTCCTTTTTTTATTTTCCTTTTCCGGATAATTGTAAATCCTGTTGCCGTGGGTGATGAGTATACATACAGATGATGCATTAAAACTGCCATAACTCGCACAGGCTGGAAAGCTAAAAATCAATTGGAACGGATAGTTAAGCTGGCCTCTAAAAATCAATGAGCAATTCATGTCCTTGATCACAGAGTGTCATTGCCTTCAATGTTAGAGGCTGAAAGCTACGAAGGGGCTGTGCTCGCTCGCACGCACACACACACACACACACACACACACACCACACACACACACACACACACACACACACACACACACACACACACACACACACACACACACACACACACACAACACACACACACACACACACACACACACACACACACACACACACACACACACACACACACATCCTGTACAGGCAAACCGGAACTCACATACATTTGCATTCACCGTTCATATGCATTATCTTGCTAAACAAACAACAACGGAGGCTGGCTGCTCAACGCTAATTTCAGTCAGTCGATCACAAGACAAGGGAATCGTTCACACGTTTCGTCGAGGAATAGCGCACATTCTGCTCATTTTAAGTGCTTGGCCTTTTTACTGGGAGGGCCCGAGAGTTCATCTATATTTACTCTGACACTTTGGTGATAAAGGAGGTGAAGACACTTTATTTGGCCCAGCCCG
>OLKM01002298.1:17500-19361 GCA_900291075.1 Melanogrammus aeglefinus | reverse complement strand
CCCTTCTCAAGTGTGTTTCTTTTTAAGTAACTTGCTCTAAGCGGGATGGTTGGAACTCTCTCTCTCTCTCTCTCTCTCTCTCTCTCTCTCTCTCTCTCTCTCTCCCATCGTCAGATCAGCTAAACATTATTCATATCCATCTCCATCTTTTTTCCGACATAATCCCTTGAGCAATATTTAAGGGGCTATTTGACAGAAAAAAAAAAACCTACAACAGCAAAGAGAGGATAATGCGACAACCCGATATATTTTTCACCCATAGGTAAAAGTTGTTCTGGGTATCCTTGGGCGCCCGGCCCTTATAGACTCCTAAATGGGTGCTTGAGTTTAAAGACAGAGAGAGCTGTCCATTTGCGGATGCGGCGGATGAAATAAGTCGACTATCTCCCAAGAAAGTGGTCGGCCTCCGATAAGATGAAATCCCCCTGATAGCAATGAGCCCACTAATGGAATGTTAAAAGAATATAACGAGTAGCCTTAACCTCACTCTCAACAACTCCACTTAAAAGTGGACCAACTCCACCTTAAAAGTGGACCAGCTCCACCTCCTCCTCTCCTCCTCCTCCTCCTCCTCCTCCTCCTCCTCCTCCTCCTCCCTCCTCCTCCCTCCTCCCTCCTCCTCCTCCTCCTCCTCCTCCTCCTCCTCCTCCTCCCTCCTCCTCCTCCTCCTCCTCCCCTCCCCCTCCTCCTCCTCCTTCCTCCTCCTCCTCCTCCTCCTCCTCCCTCCTCCTCCTCCTCCTCCTCCTCCTCCTCCTCCTCCTCCTCCTCCTCCTCCTCCTCCTCCTTCGTGGCGGGCTCTGTATGTCTGCGATCGCTGATGTCATTTGTGGCCCTATGGACATTCGTATAGATAAGCAAGCACCATTACCCCCCCCCCCCACACACACATCCAACCTATTTATTTGCCTCCATCACGCTTCTTGGAAAATAAACCATCCACGTTTCGACATTTCCTTCTCTGCGGTCGGGGAGGGGGGGGGGGGGGGGGGGAGTGTATTACGGAAAACAAAAAGGCAAGTTTCCTCGATCGGAAATAGAAACCGGCCTGAAGTGCAGGTGGCGGCGGTGGCGGCGTGGCGGCGGCGGCGGCGGCGGCGGCGGCGGCGGCGTTGCCGCGGCGAGGAGGGCGACGGCGACGGCGACGGCGAAGACTCCTTGATTAAATTAAAAATCACTCACCTAAATGTTGGAGTGTGCCCGCGCTCCTCTCAGCTCCTCTGGGCTCTTATTAATACTGCTGTGTCAATAGAATCAGCCGCTGAACTTTGTCTCCAACCCTGTGTCTCCCCTAATTCCCTTCTCCCGCTCTGAGGAGGGGTGCCGTCGCTTCCCCTCGCTCTAATTGGAGGGACAGCGGGTTTTAAATTGTCTGCCGTGCGGCTGATTGCTGCTGCAATTTTTTTTTTTATTCTTTATTTATTTTTGTCTTCATCCGAGAGGTTTTGGACGAGCTTGCCGTTCTCTCTGACGAGGAGAGACGGTGGCGAACGGGAACTGGGTGGATTGGTCTAATTTGATTTTATTTGTGGTTTTTTTTGTGGCTTTGTGGCTTTCTGAGTCTTTGTCCATTGTTTGATTAGGGGTCGTCGTTAGGGAGCGTTTGGGGTGGGGTTGAAGGAGGGGGGGCGAGGGGGGGGGGGGGGGCAATAATCACAGAGATTTGCTCAGGTCTACTGAGATACATGTACATAGCTAATAGGATTGGGTTTCTCTATCCTCCCTCTTCCTCCCTCCCCTCCTCCCCCTCCCTCCCTCCCTCCCTCCCCTCCCTCCCTCCCTCCCTCCCTCCCTCCCTCCCTCCCCCCCCTCCCTCCCCTCCCTCCCTCCCTCCCTCCCTCCCTCCCTCTCCCTGTGGCGTTAT
>OLKM01002297.1:67500-75079 GCA_900291075.1 Melanogrammus aeglefinus | reverse complement strand
CACTAATGAAAATGCTAAGGGAGCGAAACTGGAACTGCAAAGTTGGTAATATCCACAAATCTGACCATGCATGCACAGAATAATCATGCCACGTGCACTAAGGAAATGTGCCGCAAATTGCCGCCAGTGTGAAAGAAATTAGATTCGACGGGTCAATCACAATTGACGAAAGCACCATTCATGCAGGGCCAGTCTAATACGCTACGTAAGATTCGCACGTCAGCGGGGCAAGGAATGTAGAGAATGGTTTTCTCTGGATCGTAGTGAACTTACAGAGTGGGGTCGGATGCTGAATGTCATTTTTAAAGTTCAATTATGGAGTCTACTTAAGGCGGTGAATGATGATGCCATTTGAAGTACGCACTTCCATGAAGGCGATTGGCACCGGATGGAGCTGCGTGCTGACGAGTAAAAAGCTAGTGGCTGTTCGTAGACTCGAAGGAAAAGTTTGCCGAACGGCTTCTGTCACTGCCTGCCCAAGAGAACTGGCTGTCAAAGAATGCGCTAAAGAATGGGCTGGCACTAATCAGTTGAGTTTTTATTTCAAAGTTAATATTCCCTTTACAATGCAGTCAAGCCAGGAACCGAGAATTGCTAGAGAGCAGTGGCCGAGCTCACATGGAAATACTGAAAAATAGGTCAAATGTCGACCACAGATGTGTTGCCAGACTTTAAAGGACAGTAAGGCAGTATGGTAAAGATTCCGCCGGCACTACACAACATTTCAAAACAAGCCAGTGAGGACACATCACGGCAAGTGATCTTGAAACCGCAAAAAATCTAAGGAACTTCTAAGCAACTTGCTAACCATCAGGATTTGTGGAAATTGCCGGTCATAAAGACACCTGCGCAAGAACCTCCAGGGCCTAGGGTCTCTCAAAGCGCAGAAAAGAGTAAATTCCTTTGTGGATTCAAGTCTCGCCAGTCGGAAGACAGGACTATTAATTTTTGGCGACCTGAAGACGGTCTGGTGGGGATCAACCAAGAAGGCCGAGACAGTCCGTGCGCATCTGGGCCTTTTTGAGGGCCGGCAGGAGCTGAGTGACGGAGCAGGCGAAAATAAATCAGGTCTCGGTTTATGAATCCAGTGGATTGCGGTCTCTACTAAGCGCGATACCGGATCAAATTTGGGTCGTGATGCTTCAAGCTCTGACAAGCGTTTTTGGCCAGGAAAGAGCAAGGACCTGCTTTTGCATGGCGAACCAGAAGTAACACGCTCTAGCGAAAGCACTTGGATTACCAACCAGGGAGGCCGTGGACAGCAGTTTTCGAGACTGGAAATTACAGGCAGCTGCACCGGGAAAACATTGAAAGTATGCGCATAAGCAAGTCGCACGTAACTCCACGTAGCTGAGTGCGACACGAGGCTTTTCCGCAGTTAAATAACACGGACAACCAGACGCACAACAGGTTGCGCGCGAAGACAGCCTGTTTCCTCACCGCTGTTTGGTGACCTCCAACGGACCTCCTCTGGAAGAATTTCGACCCAGTTCCGCGTTGTCAGAACTGGATTAAAGCAAGGACATCGCCTGTCTTCTTTCCTGGAAACCTGGACGGCAACCACAAGAAGTTGAAGCCATATGCATCTTTTGTCTATTTTACCTAAAGGTAGGAGAGAGGAGGAGAGAGCGAGAGAGAGAGCGCACGCCGCCGTGGTGATGTTTTGGCTTTTGTGTGGCTGTCTGTCAGCAGTCCGCCGTGTGGTGCTTTTTTCCATTGGAGCGATGGGCCTGTTTTGCCACGGTTAGACAAATGTGCTTTGTGTAGCTATTCTGTCAATGACGTACTGTCGATCATATTGCTGTAGATGGGATGGTAACCTAATGTTCACATTGTGTAGATGATGGTTAACTAATGTCACACTATCGAGTCATACACTGCAGGCTCTCATTTGCAGTGCACGGATGCGTGCCAGTCTCCGCGATTATTCAGCAGGCATTGATTCAGTCGATTGCTCTGTAAGTGCGCCAGATTGTTGCCATATATTTGTCGTGTCTGATTGTAATGCAAAACTCTGCCTCTTCTTGGTATAAAACAACGTGTATCCAAAGAACTTTAGCCAATGCAAACCTCCTATGTCCAGTGTTGCTATGAATACTATGTCGGATTATCAAAAAGTGTTAGTGTGCGGTGTGTGATTTCACGTAGGCTATAGACCAGGGTCGGCAACCCTCGGGCTCTGGAGCGCGCATTGCGGCTCTTTTAGCGCCGCCCACGTGCCCTGGAGCTTTGAGAGCCTTTTTCAAAAATTTCTGAAATTTTTTTTTTTTTTTTTTTTAAATATAGTTTCTCGTGTAAGAGGGCAAAATATGACACAAACATTCTTAGACATTTTCCAATGCTGTAAAAAAAATTCAGAATAACAATTTTCAACTTTCATATTTCAACATTTCTGTCAACGAAGATTTGCGTCATAGACCCGCTACACACTCCGGCGTAGTGGGCGTGGTGGCTGTTGTAAACAAAAAAAAATGGCTAGCGTGTGATGGACCATGGATCCCAAAGGTAAAAAAGAGAAAGAATTAGCTGAGGAGAACAGAGGATTTAATAGTTCTTTGGACCGAATCATTTGCTTTCATTGCCAATGCGAGGAGGTTTGCCTGCATTGTTGCTTTGCAATGAAAAATTGTCAAAATAACAAAAAGAGTAATTTGGAAAGACATTTCCAGGGAAAGGCATGCCACATTTGCAGCCGAGTACCCCAGTTGGGGAGTGAGAGGAAAGTGCGATTTGCATTACTTCTGGCGAAATTTAGAGGAGCACAAAGATAGATTTAAGAAGTGGATTGAATCTCCAACTCCAACTACTGCTTGCTAGCTTTGTTGCAACCCGGGAGATAATGAAGCGTGGAAAGACCGTTCACAGATGGTGACTACATGAAGATTCATTTCATTCAAATATCAGAGCACCTATTTTCAGACTTCAAAAACAAAACCGAAATAATACAGAAAATTAAACAACATGCCTCTCTCGCAAAGACAGTGAAAGAAAGGGCCATTAAAATGGCAGGTAACATCACCAATCAACAAATCAGGGACATTAATGCCAGCTCCAGCATCTCAATTGCCTTGTGTGAGTCGTGTGATGTAATCGATATCGAACAGACAGCTTTGTTATGCAGGTATGTTAACTCCTGATGGGCCGCAACAAGAACTTATCGAATTAATACCACTGAAAGGCCAAACACGGGGGAGGACATATGTGAGGCTGTGCTGAAATGTTTTAAATGACAATGGAATAAAACACCAACCACCTGATTTCAGTGGCTACAGGATGGAGCACCAGTATGAGAGGATCACAAAAGGGTTTGTTAACTTTGCTACAGAAAGCGTTGGATCGAAATCTGCTTGCATTTCACTGCATCTTGCACCAAGAAGCACTGTGTGCACAAACATTCCCGCCGGAGTGCATGGAGGTGATGAATCTTGTCATCCAAATGGTGAACAAGATAATTGCGAAAGCATTAAACCACCGTCAGTTCCGTTCATTGCTAGATGAAGTTGACGGCGAATATTCCGATTCTCCTGTTACACAACAAAGTCCGAGGCTGTCCCAGGGTGAGTTTTGCGTCGCTTTGTTGCTTGTTTAGAACATTGTGAAAACATTCCTGGAAAGCAAAGACCCTCATCTACCCGCAACTAGAGATACTGAGTGGCTGGAAAAACTGCAACTTTATGGTGGATGTGACCAAGTCACCTAAAACACGCCTGAATAAAAGTCTCTAGTGTCAGGGAAAAACATCTGCACTGCAAATGCTGGAAGCTGTTTTGTCCTTCGAGCGCGCAAGCTGACTGTATTCGCCAGAGATTGTACAGCGAGCACTCTCACTTCCCCTCCCTGAGAGAGTTCAAAGAAGCACCATCACGATCACACACTCAACGGTGATTATTTACATTGTTGCGATTCGTGTGATATGCAAACTGCATTTGCAAGCAGATTTAGCGAGTTCCGAAAGGAAAAAATGACCTACCTTTCCCTGTCACACCCCTGGAGATTGACCCGTCCTTGTTGAACACTTTCCCAGGGGTAAATCAAGCTGACCTTGAAATGGAAATTGGCCGATATAGCTGACAAAGGAATCTGTGGTGTTCAAGTTCAAAAGCTTGTCAGCCAAGCTTGAAGACGGTCACTTGCCAGAAGCCCAGTTTGCCCAAAGCCACAAATGTGAGCGAAATTCAAAGCCTTCCACACCCGAGAAACTTGTGTTTGACACCATGGAATGCGCTTTCCTGACAGTTATGGAACATGAAGAGAATATGCATTCGGAGTATTATCCATCTTTGGATCACATCATACCTGTGCGAGAGATATCTTCACAACATGAAACTACATCAAATCCAAATACCGCACCCGCCTCACAGATGAGAGCTTGCAGTCCTGCATGAAAATTAAAGTTACATCTTACATGCCCGATATTGAGGAAGCTGTTCCAGTGATGTTTGAAAAACAGAAGTCACATAAACGGGTAGAACACATCCTGTCATAGGCAGTGCTTTAAGTGGGCCGGTACGCACCGGTACGGAGTACTGGCACTTCTCAATTGTAACCTCTGGCGTAACCGGGAGTTCTTATGAGCTCATGACACCCATCAAGTACCGACACTTATTTTTTTTCCACTTTAAAGCACTGGTCATAGGCACAAAGTGTCTTTTTTTTATAAAGTGGTTTTCTGATTTTTCAATATATAAATTGAATGATACATAGAGATTTTATTGTGTTTTGTTGCTCAGCTTCGAGGATGGCTGCTTTGTATTGTGCGTGTCAAAAGAGAAGAGGATGCCGCTGCGCACAATACCTACAATACAATATTTACGTATTGCACTGACTTACTTGGTATTTGCAGAAAACCAAAGAGAAGAGGATAATGGACAGATATCCATGTGATTGTACATTAAAATTAATTAAATTGTATTATTTTCGTTTATAGTAGTACTGATCTTTTTCAAAAGGGCTGCTGTTTTATTTTTAATAGTTGCAGGCTGCGTTTTATTTGCAACTCTGTCAGTTGCCCAGATAAGCGGAGAAAAGTTCAAAAATTGTATTGTGTTATTGAGGATTTGAAGAGGCCTTGCATTTTTTTTCCCCATGGGGAGGTCTGAAATGACAGGGAGGCCAGTTATGCACGTTCCATTTTGTTGTTGTTTTTTCGAATCCTCAAAATAAAAAATTACATCAAAAATCTGATTTTCTTTATAGTTAATCTCTATAATTTCATCAATGCAACGAAAACATAATATAGATTAATATTGTAACGGAAGAGTGAACTTAAAGCACCATCGCGCAGCATAGTAGTCACATGATGCGTCATTCTCTCCAGGATGCGCTGCAAGGAAAATAAACATTTTGAATGCTCATTATGTATTTGTAGCCTACTAGTCATTTTTATAGTAGGTTAATGTAGCTAATATAGACACTTATAGCATGCGTTGCCTTCATTATAAGGCTTATATATAGGCTTTTAATTTTTTTGCGGCTCCTGACAGATTGGTTTTTTTTTTTTTTGGTCCAATTTGGCTCTTTCAACATTTTGGGTTGCCGACCCCTGCTATAGACTGATTGTCTTGGCTCACATTCATGAAATATTGTAATGATAGACCTACTGCATATTGACAACATTAAGATCGGTATTGCGCAAAAACAGGGAGATGGGGACCCCCTGAATATGGACGGGTATTTCGCACACTGATGGACGCGCAATGCATGGTTGATCCGTGCGGTGCCGTACGTCATCCAATCAGATCGTGTATGCAAATTTAAGCACTGTGGCACTACTCGGGCTCTGACAACCATGGAAAGCTCCCCCTTCCGTCAGCCACGCCTTCCGACGTCCTTTGACGGACGGTGCAGTGGGCACGTGGCGTTACCGAGTCTGATTACGGATTAGGAGTCGGAGTAGTTTACTTTGGCCTAAACCCAAACCTTCCCCCTTTCCCTCTACTACCTTGGCCTCCTGCATGGCCCTTCCGTTGGGATCCTCCAGGTCTCTCCTCTGCTTCTCCCTCCTCTCCCTCAGCTCGCTGACCCTCTTCCTCTGCTCCTCCAGCGCCTGGTGGCTCTCTCTCTTGCTCTCGGCGAGCGCCAGCGCCGTCCAGTGGTCCTCCATCTTTACGCGATGCACGTCAAACCCGGCTAGCGCTAAGCGGGCACGCTCCCGTTCCTCGTCCATGCGGAGCCGCAGCGCCGACGTGTGGCTGTTTGCGGTACTGCAGCGTGACCACAGCGCCTCGGAGCGGCACTGGCACTGGTGGAGGTCCTCGTCCAGGATGAGGGTCCGACGTGTGGCGGCTCGTAGCTCCAGGGCGGAGCGCTCGCTGCGCTTGTCGGCATCGTGCAGAACGGCCTGGAGGAGGAGGATGGAGATGGAGGGTCTTCTCTTGTCGTTGGTTCCACACATCAGTTTTTTGTTTTGCAACACACAGTCAAGTCAGTCAGGCACTGACTGACTGACGCACTCACACAAGCACGCACTCACGCACTAACTCACACACACACACGAAAACACACATACAGGCTGTACTTGCCTGTACAATATTAGTAGATGTGTAGATAGAAAGTTCCCTTTCTCTCTCTTTGGTCTATACGTCAGTCAGTCAGTCAGTCGGTCTCTCTCTCTCTCTGGCCATCAAGTAAAATATTCCAGAGCAATAAAGAGAAGTGGTTCCCTGTTCAAATGGGGGCCTTCAAAAGGGGCCCTCCAATAGGGCCTCTCATATAAACAAATATTAAAGAAATATATAACAAGTCTACCGATTGTGAGAAGTACGACTAGGAATGCTAGCAGTCACGAAACGAAAGGTCAAGAGCAAAAGGGGTCAAGAGCAAAATGGGTCATGGGTCAAGAGCAAAAGAAAGAATACTAAATGTTGATGGACATTATGGATACAAGGGGGGCCCCCATCGTCGAAATGCCGCTGGGATATAGCCGCTAAATATGGGCGTGACATAAAAATAATACCTACAATAACAATAGGTAATATCCACTGATAGCACTATATACATTAAACTAACTCTGTGATTTTGATTTAAGCTGAAATGGCAAAGAGGCCATGTTTGTATTGTTGAACTTATCTTCAAACCCATAAGACCTTATATGGTGTTGTCCAGTATGTGGAGAAGAAACCATTCATAACTGGTGTTAGCTTGAAACATGTGGTCAAGATGAAGCATAGACTTAAATAAAGTATATCGCAGGTTACCTGAAGAGAGCTGAGCTGGTCTAGCTTCTCCTGCAGGGCCGCCATCTTGGCACAGCCCTGCTGGCTGACCACCTCCATCGCTTTGGTCAAAGAAGAAATCTCCTCGTCTTCTGTGGATTAATTTAACAATTAACACGATTTTAGTTCAAATTTCACACGGTTTTGGCTCACATTTCACAACATGTCATTTTTTCATACTTCATACTTCATACTACTAGTCTAACCTTTTTTAATAGGCGTTAAACCCGACATTATTGAAACTAGAGAGAAAGTGCAGCTTTTCGATCTTTCTCGAATCTTCTGAAGCGACGCGCGAACTATCAGAACTTCGACCGTTAATTTCTTGCGCCGTCACGTGACCACAATTCCTGCGCGCGTTTGCT
>OLKM01002297.1:0-65000 GCA_900291075.1 Melanogrammus aeglefinus | reverse complement strand
TAATTAAACCCATACCAATTATGTGGAAACCCCAGTCAATAATGTGCAATTTTGTGTGTGCATAATATAATAACATTTTGCCTATAATGTCACAGCATATATATAACATTTGTTCATCCCAAATGACTCAGTGCCAACATTTAAATATTTTTTAACCATTCAGCGAACAAAAGGCAACAGGCTGATTATGATTTAGGGGTTCACTCAATGACATGCAGAACCGTCATCAACGCGCCCACTGAAGTGTTCTGAGAAATACGGACCTTCTACTCCTCATTCACATATAAGGTCATTTACACTTCCTACGGAGAAAATACTGCCTCAGGGGTTGTATTATTCAGGAGATTTTCAGGGTACAGGATATGTTGTTCACACATACATCAGGAGAATATCAGGACTTACACGTGTGTCTGAAAGCAGCTAGAGTGTGAGCATTTGATTACATTATAAAGTTAGTCAATTTATGTTAACAGTGGTAATTGTTCAATGGAAAGTGTAGTATACTATGTATGCAAATCAATTACTGTAGCTTTTACTGTTATTCAGGGCTGAAAAGTGTATTGACATTTTAAAAAGCACGGCAACTACTATTGGTTAGTTGAAAATAATAATCATCATTGAGATTAAACATCTCTTCCAGTGTCCAGGCCAAGACAGGCAGCAGTAGCCTACAGTCACACATAGCATAAACACAAAACATAAGAAAAGTAAAACAACAACAACAGTCCGCAGGGGGAAGGGGGGGATATCAATATCGCAAGACATTTGGGGAGGCTCAAGGAAGAGAGTAGTATTACATTTGAGCAACAAAGTGTAGTCTTGTGGTGGACTCTATAGACATAATTCACCATACTGTGTTATTGACATGTTTTCGTTCTGTTATAGGGACACTGTCTCTTTAAGATCACAGGACTTGTGTGTTGATATGCCGGTCGGCGCGATGTTTGAATTTAACGGTTTTTATATGACAAAATGAACGACCCGGCGTTGGTTGTCGAGGTGAGAAATTGTCTCTTCCCTTCTTTTATCGCAATTTCTACAGTATATTGACAGAACGCCTTACCTGGGAGAGTTTGTCGACGGCGGAGCCGTTATGTTTAGAATCATAACGTCTTACCTGGGCGAGTGTCGTTGCGGTGTGTGCGCGTGCGTGTGGGTTCCTACCTGCGCGTGTGTCGATGGCGGAGCCTTTATGTTTAAAAACATAAAGTCTTAGCTTGGCGAGTATGTCGCTGTGTGTGTGTGTGTGTGTGTGTGTGTGTGTGTGTGTGTGTGTGTGTGTGTGTGTGTGTGTGTGTGTGTGTGTGTGTGTGTGTGTGTGTGTGTGTGTGTGTGTGCGATCCCCAAAACGTTTTCCATAGAGGCATGGGCTCTTTATGGACTTACTGCAAGCTTACGTTTTGAAAAATATATCTCTACTTATTTTTATGGAATTTCCTTTTAGCAAAAATGTCAATATAATTTTTTTTTAGCAACAATTTCAGTAGCGTCGCCGTTATTGACTCTAGAGCCCCAAAACGTGTTCAATAGAGGCATTGGGCTCTTTATGGCCCTGCATGGGTTGGAGGCACAGACCTTTTCGATTGTCGTAGTATTTGTGTTATGGGATTTTACTGTATAGGGTGGTTGTTGATATTATATATTTTTTGTTAAATAAATGTAAATAATGGTTTTAAACATTATACTGGTAATACGTTCAATCTCTCCATATTTCCCCTGCTCATTACTGTGCACAAATGTACTGTAGGTACACCATTCTGTTGCCGGCAGACACATAGAAACCGGGCTTTGCGAGCACACAAAAAAATTGGGGAGCGGGAAAAAAAATATTTCACCTCTGCTGCTGCAACTCCATGCTAGGGGAAACACTGGTGGGCGTGTGTGCGGTGTGTGTATGCGGTGTGCATGTGCGGTGTGCATGTGCGTGCTTGCGGTGTATGTATGCGTTCGGGCGTGCTATGTGATTTGCAGGCTGCTTGGCACATGCGCACATGTGCGACCTCAGTTACTGGTGCGACAGGCCAGCTATTATGGTGGTACGATTTTGATCGTGCTTTCTATTTTTGTGTCAAACGATCTCCAAACTAATACAATCGAGTTGAAAACTTCTAGTTGTTAGACACATATTTGTAAATTATTTTCCATTTCAACATTTTCTATTTGAACATGCAATGCATCATGGGTAATAATAATACACACTCAAGTGAATATTTTGGTTGTGTGTGTGTTGTGCGTTCACACCAGGGGACATCTGCCAGCAGTTCACCAGAGAGATGTTTGACCTTTACCAGGGCTACGCCCTATATAAGAACTGGGCCTTTGACCTCCTGAACTACACCCATGCGGAGCACGGTAAGACAAACCCCCCCCCACCCCCGCTCTCTGTCCACCCACCATACAAGGGGGACTTTTACTTACAAAATAAAAATTTGGAAAGTTTTTAGCCCAAACATTTGTGTTTTGGGACTCTGTCTGTCTGTCTGTCTGTCTGTCTGTCTGTCTGTCTGTCTGTCTGTCTGTCTCTCTCTCTCTCAACATTTAAAATGCTCACCGCTAGCTAATATTTACCGTTAGCTATATTCTTGGTTGAAATGGAGTTAAAATTAACATTGTGATATCTGACTTTATTTGATTTAATCTTGTGACAGAGTTTCAGACTTTACAACTAGACTTTACTTTACTAGACCATTACTATGTGGGCCGGTGTGTGTGGATGCTGGCTGGTGTAAACAGCCTCAGCTGGTCTGATTGTGATTGGACTCTGGGGCTGCGGGAGGCTGCACACCTGTTGCTCGTTGACCAATCAGGGCATGTCATCATGGACCTTTGCTACACACTTATGGGCCCAATGCCAATGTCCGGACTCACAGATTTTATTGCGCGTTCTTTATTGCGCGAAATTATTACGGCTTTAGGGCTGTCCCAATGTCGAATTCCAAAGGGCGTGAGGGTTTGAGTCCACACTTACGCTACGGCTACACCAGACGCGGAAATTCACTCGTGCGGAAATAGAACGTTCACCAAGCGGAAATTTTAAATTAACCGGCTACACTGGACGCGTTAAAAATTGGCTCCTTTATCTTTTATGATCTCTTGTGTTTATATATTTTATAAACCACAGTTCATCGGCACCAGTTCATCTGGATCAGAGTAACATGGGTAAGTATTAAGTCTACAGCAACCCGTAAATCAAACTACATTCGTAGGCCTATAACGTTAAATCATCCATTCTTGAACTATCAACTATCGAGGCCTACTTGCTTATCGATATACTTACACTGTCTACGTATACTATCTATCTTATACACTCGTCTTCAAACAGAAAAGTAATGTTTTAATCGTTAAAAACGTTAAATCTCCATAGTAACAGCTCTCGAGGGTTTGGGAAATAATCAGATTTATTGATTCCCTCATTATTCACAGCAAAATATATAATGATTTTCATTACATTTCATTGATTTATTACCATACTCTATGTTAAAAGACCCACGCAAACCTCGCGGAAAATAATAAAAATAGAAACCAGTCTATGTCTTAATTTTCCACGCGGAAATGTCGGCGCGGTACGTTCAGTTTCAGCGTCTGGTGTAGCCACTCTCATTGCTTTCAACGGTTTCGAATTCTGCTGCGTTCATACCGCGTCCGCAAAGCAAAATTTCCGCGTCTGGTGTAGCCGCGGCCTTACCGAGCCCTTTCCGTCAGTCTGCATCAGTGCAGACTTCACCTAAGGGAATTACCCACAGTTCAAAGCGTTGTGACATTTACCGTGGAGACCATAGGGAAATCCGGGAATTAGGAAGGTGAACAACAAGACAACGCCACTGTCAATGCGCGACCAGATGGGAATTCCTTTTTTTAGTGAGTCGGATCATATGGATCAGCTCACCAACAAGAGCCGGCTCTTTTGGCTCCCAAAGGGCTCTTCATATTACTAATTATACCTTTTATAATTCAGCCAAATGTAGCCTGTTCTGACCTATGATTAGTATGTCTAGGCCAATAATCACCTGAAGTATTCAATACCTTATACTGAAGTATTCAAAAGTAAAAAATAGAAATAAATTGGTGACCGATATAAAGTAGCAATGTAATCAAGTCTGTATGAGCATTAAAATGACCAACGTGTTACAAATACATAGAAAATAAATCTCTTTACGGGCGCAGCCATTTTTGTTGTCGAGTCGTACCGTCGGCCTCTCTGGACTCGGACCGACCAAAAGGGGGCGCGCCTTAGTGAAACGCCACAAGAAAGCTGGGAGATGTGCAACTTACGACTTGCACGTACCGGCGTACCATCGAAATGGATTACAGCGTGACACGTCCGTTCAAGAGGTTTGGGGTCACCCAGACAACTTCATGTTCTCCATGAAAACTCTTTTATTCGACAGTTTTCTTACAAAATTGCTCAATGGTTTTCTAATAATCGATTAGCCTTTAAACACGATTAAACAATGTAGCATTAGAATGCAGGACTGATGGTGGCTGGAAATGAGCCTCTGTACACCTATGTATATAGGAAAGTAATTTACCACCTTAACAATGTGTAGAATGTATTTCTGATTCATTTAATGTTATTTTCATTGATAAAAACTGCGCTTTTCTTAAAGGAGACATATTATGGTGTTTTCCCAACAAGTAAACATAGTATATGAGTTCCAGAAAACTCTTTTTTTTTGAGCTGTTTGTTGGAAATAGCTTATTATTACCGCTATTCCCCTCTGTTTCAGTCCCTTCAGAACGCGCTGTTTCTGGTGTCTGTAGCTTTAATGCAAATGAGCTGCTGCCCATTGACCAATGAGCTGTCAGAGTGAACCACAGCATGGAGGAGAAGGGGTTGTTGCCGTTTGCGGACTCCTGGAGCTCTATATCTATATAATATAGCATAATAATAATAATAATATTATATAATATATAGATATTTATATGATATCATATCTTATATTTCGGCCATGGTGGAAAAATAATCGGGGAAATTAACTTTGACCTTGACTCTCTGAAGTCCATATTGAACCGCGACCAGAGGAGAAAGGGATTGTACTTTGGAGCTGAGCTGCCGCCGCGTTCCCCCCGCCGGAGCTGCTCGTCCGCTGGTCCACAGAATCATAGCGATGCTCTGATGGGAGGGGGGTGGGGAACTGGGATGTAATAATCAGCTGTACCCCCTTCCTACGTAGGAGGGGGCGCCGAAACTGACTCGCTTGTGGGCGGGGTACTTTCAGAAATGCATATCTCACTCAAAAAATCATATACAGACTCTTTTTAAAGTTTGTATGCGTGTTGGAGCACCAGAGACCCAAAACAACACCCGAAATCCCAGGAAAAGGGTTGTTTTCATAATGTCGCCTTAAAAAAATAAGGGCAATTCTAATAAGTGACCCCAAACCTTTGAACTGAAGTGTATGTTCCTATAACCCAGTGGTTCTCAATTTTATTAATTTTAGGCCCCGTCCACACGAACCCGGGTATTTTTGAAACCATGTGTTTCTCTACACGGTTCCGCCGTTCGTCCACACGTAATCGCAGTTGTCGGCTCCTGGAACCGGAGTTTTTTGTAACCGGAGTCCAGGGTGAACTTTTCGAAAACTCCGGTTTCAGCAGTCACGTGTGGACAGGAAAACCGCAGTTTCTTGGTTCCTTGTCGACATTGTTTGACGTCACACTGTGCGACGGTAAACAGTATAAGTAGTATCCATGGAGACCAATTTATCACTCTCGACGTGACCAGCTGACGGAGTTGCATTATGGAAGCCCAAATACTGCTATTAAGTAACTTGACAGCGCTGTGTGTGTGTCTCACACAATTACTAAGCCACATCCATCTCAACTTCGCTGTCCGTCCACATGAAGGAATCTGCCCGGCCTCGGTTCGCCATTGTTGTTTTTCCGGTATTAATTTTTCCAGCCTTGTGATTGGCTAAATGGCCTTCCTGTTTGGAGTGCTATCGCCACCTACTGCTTTGGAATGCACGTTTGAGACGGATTTGCGGTCTCATGTGGACGGAGTTATTTTTTCTCAAACCGGTGGTGTGGACGCAAATTTTTTTTTAACCGGGGTCCATAAAAGTTCGGTTTCAAAAATACCCGGGTTCATGTGGACGGGGCCTTAGTCACTCCCCCCCTAGGAAACAGACATTTTTCGCGCCGCCCCTGAATTGAAATACTATTGAGAACCTGCTAATATTTATTTAATATTTAATAATAATAATAAAAGCGTATGCTAAATGCCCTAAATGTAAATATAAATGTAATAATATAAAACATTTCTAAAATTTCATAGAAAACATCTGCAATAACTTAAGACAATTTCCAAGTTCAGTTTATTAATTCAATTAATTCAAGTAACATTTAAACAAGACTGCTAAGTCTGTGTGGATGTCAAAACAGAGAAACACGTGCAAATTATTCACTGAGGTTTGCATTTAATTAAAAATATTTTTAAGCAGTAAACATTGATCACTTGTCAGCCTCATCATCCTACTCCCTTTGAAAAAAATATGTCTTAGAAGCATTTCTTTTTTGTGTGCAACATTTGCAGCAATATTTATCATTAACATATAACATTTGCATACTTTCCCTGAACGTAACTCAAGACAATAAAAAAGCCTTGAATCTTGAAACAACCCATTTTTCTTGGCAGTTCAAACACTTTCAAGCCCTTTTCCTCAGTTTCCCCCGAGTTAGTTGAGTTAGTATTCACCAGATCTCCAGTATTTTCAGTAGTATATTTATTTTAAACATGTTTATAAGATGTGTGTGTGAGTTTGATTTGTTTATAAAGTGTGTGTGTGTGTGTGATGTGTTTTTAATAACATGTTTGATTTGTTTATAAAGTGTGTGTGTGTGTGTGTGTGTGTGTGTGTGTGTTTCCTGTTAAACTAACCGTCTGCTCCCCGCCCCCCCCCCACCTTAGGGGGTCTCCACCACGCGGTGGTCCAGATCCGGGGGGACGAGGTCTACCGGCACCTGAAGCACGAGGGGGGCACCCACAGGGTGCAGAGGATCCCCGAGGTGGGGCTCTCCTCCCGCATGCAGCGCATCCACACGGGCACCATGGCAGTCATCGTGCTGCCCCAGCCCTTGGAGGTACGAGACCCCCCCCGGTGAGGTCCCCTGGAGGACCACCCTCCGACCGGCTGGGGGTTAAAGGTCCCAGGGCAGGCTGCTTTATGGAGGTGGTGTCGGTGGGCCCTTAACGCAGTATTTGAAGACGTTAAGGACATTCAGCCGTGGTGCAGAGTCACAGCCACTACGGGCCGGTCCCACAATGAGCTCTCCACTAACGGGCCGGTTCTAGAGGGGGGTCAAGGAGGAGGGTGGGGGTGTGGCCCTGAGCAGCCTGCAGCCACGGTACCGTGCGCTCTGTTTACAGTGGATGAATCGCACACAGCCTTTAGCCGTGTTCTGTAAATATTCTGGAACACACGGGAGTCCTGGAGCTCTATATCTAAACAATATCATATCTTAAATAGATATCTGTATCATATAATAGATATTATCACGGCCAAAAGCTGTGTGCGCCTCCAGACGATATTATGAATCTCAATCTGTGTGTGTGTGTGGAATTTAAGGCTGTGTGATTTAAAAAATACAAAAATGACATTTAAAATAATTGAAAGGAACCAATGAGAGCGAAGGTGACCATATACGCTTTTAACCTCGACGTGAATAAAGTCAGGGTGTCTCATGAGCCGACAGAGGGGACTCACTGTCAGGGCTTTAAGACACGGGGCCCCCCCGGGCTGGTAGACCTGGGGGGGCCCCTCTCAGCCTGGTGTTCCTCCCAGCTCCAGCTGAGCGTCGACCCCAGGGACCTCCGCGTGGACACTTTCCGCTCCAGCGGCGCGGGCGGCCAGAGCGTCAACACCACGGACAGCGCTGTGCGGATCGTGCACCTCCCCTCCGGTGAGACACACGCGCACGCGCACGAGCAAACACACGCACACACACGCACACGAGCAAACACACGCACACACACGAGTAAACACACGCACACACACGCACACGAGCACACGAGCAAACACACGCACACACACACACACACACGAGCAAACACACACACACACACATACACACGAGCAAACACATGCACACACACGAGCAAACACACGCACACACACGAGTAAACTCACGCACACACACGCACACACGCACACACACGAGCAAACACACGCACGCACACACACACACACACACGAGCAAACACACACACACACACGAGCAAACACACACACACACACAAGCAAACACACGCACACACACACACACACACGAGCAAACACACACACACACACGAGCAAACACACACACACACACAAGCAAACACACGCACACACACACACACACGAGCAAACGCGCACACACACACGAGCAAACGCGCACACACACGAGCAAACACACACACACACACACACACGTAAACTCACGCACACACACACGCACACGAGTAAACTCACGCACACACACGAGTAAACTCACGCACACACACACGCACACAAGCAAACACACACACACACGAGTAAACTCACGCACGTGCGCGCGTGCAATCAAACACGAGCAATCTAACACAAGCAGACACACACACACACAACACAAACACACACCTCCCCTCCGGTGAAACGGCGCCATAGGTCAACGAGTGGGAATCGATGCTGCGTAACCACGACGACCGATTTCAAAAGATTCTTGGCTCCGTCAGCTTTTTCCAAGTTTATTGATTTCCCCGGTAACCGCTCTGCCACGGTTCCCGTTTTTTCCGACACAGGCACGGTGGTGGAATGCCAGCAGTCGCGCTCCCAGCTGCAGAACCGTGACACGGCCATGGCCATGCTGAGGGCCCGCCTGCACCAAAGCATCATGGGTAAAGAGACGGAGGAGAGGCACCGCGCACGCAGGAAACAGGTGGGAGGAGTTAAACCACGCGCGCACGCACGCACACACGCAGGCACGCACTCGAGCAAACACACACACACTCGAGCAAACACACACTTGAGCAAACACACACACACACACACACACACACACACACACACACACACACACACACACACACACACACACACACACACACACACACACAGGAGCACACACACACGAGCAAAACTGACGGCGTATTGATCGGAAATCTAGATTTCGGCCTCTGCCATTGGGCAGTTTGTGAAAGGTTGCAATTCTTTTAATAAAATAAATGAAAGAAAGCAATAATAAAGGGACGTCAGCTTTATTTATAATTATAGAACACTTCATACACAAGGCAAACAAAAAACATGTCGTACAATAAAACAAAACTATAAAAAAGAAAAACATAAAATAAACGTAATAATTGAATTCAAAAGAATCAATGAGGGCGCACTCACACTCGGCCACCTGTACCGTGCCCAGGTCTAGATCGCTTGGCTAGCGTGAGCACGCCAACCGTACCCCAGTCCGCTTCCGTTCCGTGGCCTGAGCACACTTGGGAGAGGTGCGCCGCAGGCCGCGGTACAGATGCTAATGAAACGACACGCGCACACGCACTGCTACGCAACCTGCTACGCAGCACCACTACCCAAGCCCCCCCCCCCCCCCCCCGGATCCGCGGAGCCATCGCATTTAAAACATAATTAAATCCAATAAACCCCCAATGTGTGCAGGGTCCGGGAGGGTAAATTGGGGTGTTAGCTCAAGCAGGCAATTTACCCCGGGGAGTGTAAACGCGCGGACCGTGCTGCGAAAAAGGCGTGCATAAAACGGGTTATTGGGCCGTGTGAAAACGCTCGGGGACCGAGGGCTGTCTCTGAGTGGAACGGCTCCAAACAAGCAACAAAGTCAGTAAAGTGTCGACTGTGTTCTCTGTGTTGTTCTACTAAGCAGCGGACGCTTGGTGGTGACGCATTACGACGTGATGACGTACAAGAGGCAACCGCACTCAGGCCCAGTTGAGAGTGCCTCGTGTGAGCACAGGCCAGCGCACAGCGGGGGGGGGGGGATAATCGTACTTGAGCATGGCATGAGTGCGCCCTGAAAGACAAAGACTATAAAAAGAACCAATTAATTAATAAATAAAAAGGAACAAATGAACTCCAAAGCGCTCAAAAGTGTCTAGTTACTAGAATTGTTTTAGTTGTTTTTTTTAATCTCTTCCGTTGTTCCGTCGCAGGTGGGCACACGCGCCCAGTCGGAGAGGATCCGGTCCTACAACTTCAGCCAGGACCGGGTCACGGACCACAGGACGGGCCACGTCAGCCGGGACCTCAAGGTGAGACCGGCAGAGGGGGTTGGGTTCCAGTTGGTTCCAGCTTCTCAAAATCCCACATTTCTGCCCCAAATGAAGCCCTGTAAATGCCCTGTGTATTTGTGCTACTTTTGTGTTTATTTCATTGCTGTTTGTTCGCTGTCTGCTTACATTTTTCTCAATATTACACATAAAAAAATAAATAATAAACCCATGCATCTTAAAATGAAGGCTTAAAATGGCCGACCGGTCCTCCAGATTGTCCATGTAGGTTGGGCACCCCTGTTATAAGCCACGGGTGTCCAACATGTGGTCCCTGATCCCCAGAGGGCTGGGGCAACACAGAGGTGGTCCGCCAAACACTTTGAAGAAGAATGCAGTTTGAATGATGAATTACCCTCTGTTTAAAAGTATATAAGTAGGCATTATCACGATTGGAATGGAAATGTGTTTCGGTGTCACTATGAAACAGGTCGGAAGTATTCAGGAAGTTTCAGAATTCCAATGGCATCTTAAGAGTACAAATGCTAGTACGCATCGCACGCTTATCCTGGGTCTCTATTATGAGGGAGTCCTCGGAAAATGTTCTCTCCTGCAAAAGAAAATGTGGACGGGGGGGGAGGGGGGTAGTTGTGCAGCACTCTGCTGAGGTGCCCTTGAGCAAGGCACCTGAAACCCCCGCCTGCTTCGGGAGTGCCGGTGTGCCCCCGCGTGGGTGGACCTCTGATAAGGTGTTCTCCCAGATGGGTCAAAAGCAGAGAAAGAATCTCCCCCCAAAAAGGGACAATAAAGGATAACTTAACTTAACTTAAGGGGTCCCCGGCCGGGAGAACGTGGAGCACCCCTGTTCTGAGCGAGGCGGTCTGTTGTGATCCACCAGGAGTTCATGAAGGGAGGCGCGGCGCTGGACGAGCTGGTGCTGGACGTCCTGGAGAACGGGGAGAGAGAGAGGCGCTGCTGGAGCTGGTGGAGCGAGGGGCTGTGTAGAGCCGCTACTGGGAGCACTGGCCAGACTGGGAACTACAACCAAGCAGGTGACTGTGGGAAGAGATTAGGGACTTTGTGTGTGTGGACACGCCATTGGATGAACCAATGTGATCTGATTGGATCAGGCCAGGACTTCCAACTCTGATCTGATTGGAGCAGGACTACAAACTCTGATCTGATTGGACCAGGACTACCAAACTCTGATCTGATTGGACCAGGACTACCAAACTCTGATCTGATTGGACCAGGACTACCAAAGTCTGATCTGATTGGACCAGGACTACCAAACTCTGATGTGATTGGACCAGGACTACCAAACTCTGATCTGATTGGACCAGGACTACCAAACGCTGATCTGATTGGACCAGGACTACCAAACGCTGATCTGATTGGACCAGGACTACCAAACTCTGATCTGATTGGACCAGGACTACCAAACTCTGATCTGATTGGACCAGGACTACCAAACTCTGATCTGATTGGACCAGGACTACCAAACTCTGATCTGATTGGACCAGGACTACCAAACTCTGATCTGATTGGACCAGGACTACCATCTCTGATCTGATTGGACCAGGACTACCAAACTGATCTGATTGGACCAGGACTATGAACTCTGATCTTATTGGAGCAGGAATTCAAACTCTGATCTGATTGGACCAGGCCAGGACCTCCAACTCTGATCTGATTGGACCAGGACTTCCAACTCTCATCTGATTGGGGAGGACCGGGACTACAAACTCTGATCTGATTGGAGCAGACCAGGACCGGCACCTCTGATCTGATTGGACCAGACAGGTACTTGAAACAATGCATGACCTCATTCTTGTCAATGAATCCGACATTATTGTAAGTTACAGAAACTATTGTGTGTTCAATCATCCAGCTCCTTGAATTATACTGAATAAAAAAGATTTGTTGATTTGACTAAAGGAGACGTTTTAAAAGAGTAACTGATGATGCATGGTAATACTGTTTAAAACACTACTGTATAGAAGTTTGGGGTCACCCAGACAATTTCATGCCCTCCATGAAAACTCACTTTTATTCCACCGTTTTCAGCCGTGACAACATAATGGACAAAGGTTTTCTAATCATGTGTTATCCTTTTAACACGAGTTAACAATGTACTGTTACAACACAGGAGTGATGGTGTCTGGAAATGGGCCTCTGTGCACCTATGGAGATACTCCATTAAAAAACTGCCGTTTTAAGATAGAATAATAATTTACTACATTAAAAGGAAGACAGTTTCTGATTAATTAAATTATATTCATTGGGGAAAAAAAAGTGCCTTTCTTTAAAAAACAACGACAATTCTAAGTGACCCCAGCTTTTGAACTGTATTGTAATAATCCTTTTTCCTCAAAAATCAAGACGTGGTAAGAGGTACATAACTCTCAGAATCCATATTCATGTTTCACTTTGAAATCTTTCCTTGATTTGAAAATAGTCTGTAATTATCTACTTGATGGCGAGTGTTTATGATTGATTCACCAATAAAGGGGTGATATTACACCACCAGCCGTTAGCGTGATTAGCCGTTAAAAGCCGTTTGAAAATCTGCCTTTTCCTGTGTTTTAGTGACATCACAAGTGGGAGCTTCCCCTGGATGTATGAGGATTGATCAGTCTAGCAGCAAACGTTCCTCATCTACTCGTCTTACATCCAGGTGGACACGCCCACTTGTGCCGTCACTAAAACACAGGAATGGGCAGATTTCCAAAATGGCTTCCAACGGCTAATCGCTCCCACCAGGTGGCATTACACCACCCCGTTTAGCCACTTCAAAACGTGTGTAATAACATCACGTACACAAAAAAAACAAGCATGAGTAGACATCGATCTTTCATTTATTCTCTTTACATACGGTTATAAAAACATAAGGATAGCTATATCTTTATGCTCCGTAGCAAACGCTTCAACCCATTCAGGAGGATGACCCAGGCATCGACATCATTTAGCCGTTTAAAAAAAAATACAAATCTGAAGAAAAAAAGTACAAAATGTATTTACACTGATGGAACCATTGAATTCCGATCAGCCAACGGTTTGAGACGGTGAGTTGGAACCAGTTTTCTCTGTTCTATAAATCTATACATAGATTTTGTTTAGCGTTAAGTCAAAGTATATCAGATGGTGAGAATCTTTAATTCAGTTTTATTCTCTTTCGATTCATCTCATCTCACAAACCTCGGAAAAAACGCTAACGTCCCAAACTGTACGTCAAAATGTAATCGGATGGCGAAAAGCTTTAATATAAGTTTTCCTTTCCTTCGATTCATCTCATCGGCCCACCAGAACTCCGGAAGAAACGCTCATGTCCTCAAAATGTAATCGTGAAAAGCGTTTATATTCGTTTTCCCTTTCTCCTTCGAATCGTCTCGCGGACAAGAAAAAAAAAACAAAAAAAAAAACAAGGGTTCGGTCCCGTTCCGAGACCAAAAGAACCGTCTCCGTCGGACACCCGACTAGTCGTCCTCTCCCCTCTGTCGGAGGCTCCGGGCTTTCCCGTTGTGCGTCTTGCTCTTCCTGAAGGAGGCCGGCCCGCACTGGTCCCCCCCCAGCGAGGTGATGGTCCGCTCCCTGAACTTTGGCTTGGGCTCCGGGGGCAGCGACAGCTCGGGGCCTTCATCAAACTCCTCCGTCTGGGGCAGCTGGAGGTCCACGTTGGCACTGGGGGGTGGAGGGGGGGGGGGGTGGGGATTTAAAGATGACGCGTTTTACCACCAGGACCAGGTGTCAGTGTGGTTAGCCGTTACAAGCCGTTTTGAAAATCATTCTGACATCACAAGTGGGCGTGTCCACCTTCTAGGTGGACACGCCCACTTGTGATGTCAGAAGAGGCCCATTTTTTTTTACCACCGTCACAAGCCGTTTTGAAAATGGGCCTCTTCTGACATCACAAGTGGGCGTGTCCACCTAGAAGGTGGACACGCCCACTGATGTCAGTAGGCTAGGTGGACACGCCCACTTGTGATGTCAGAAGAGGCCCATTTTCAAAACGGCTTGTAACGGTGGTAAAAAAAAAAGGGACCTTTTAAGATACTTTATAGCATTAAGTCAAAGTATATCGGAAGGTGAAAAGCTATTAGATTCATCTCATTGGCCGATAACTGACGACTACTGTGGTACTGGGGGTGGGAACCACAGGGTACCTCACTATACGACACACGCCCCGCGGTACCGATAATATTGCAATACAGCGATTGAGCGATAATCTATATATTGTTAGACAAACCTATACGATACATCACAATATATGTCCTAGCGACGAATATGAAATGACCGTGAAAAGTGCTGGATTTCGGTCTTTATTCACGGTCCAAACTTAAGTTTTTCGGTTACTCTACTTTGGTTAGTTAACTCCCGAAGACTTACAATAAGTTCATTTGTCTTTGAAGAGAAGCGACAATATATATATCTGTCGGTGCAGTGAGGATGTTCATAGAACCAAGTGCCAAGCACTAACCATCACTAGGCTAACCCGTTCACCGCACACAACAGAGACAGCTAGGGTGAGACGCTACACGATGCTAAGTACTGTAGCATTGTGTTTTTTTGAGTGCCAGGACGTACGACATATTATCTACCGTTTATTATCTAGAGTCTAGACCCAACCAGTGTGTACTTCAGGCTTCCCACTGGGTAGGGGACGGCCCGTGGGGTGAGTGTGTGACGAGGGTTAGGAAAGGGGGGAGGGGGGGGGTCGTACTAGTAGAGGCGATTTGGCCTAAAAACAAGATCTGATTTTTTTCAAAGCAAACCCAATTATCGATTTTAATGGATTATTTTTCTATAAGTGAAAAATATATATTTTTTAAGTTTGGATTTTATTTGAAGATTAACAACGATAGACAAAAGCAAAATCTGATTGCCACAGACTTTAGTGAAACTCTAAACACTCACTTTTTTCAGCGCGAGCTACCATATTGACATTTTAATCTTTAAAAATAGTCGATTTTCTTCGATTTTTTTTTAATAAAAAAAAACAATTATTTGCCATAAATTCTGATTACGATTAAAAATGGATTAATGGCCCAGCACTACTTACTAGGGGTCCTCCTCCGGCTGGATCTGCTCCCAGGTCCCGTAGGGCGTGGTCTTCCTGGGCCTCTTGGCCGGCTGCTCCTTCAGGTTCTGCTCCTTCAGGGTCTGCTCCTTCAGGTTCTGCTCCTTCAGGGTCTGCTCCTTCAGGTTCTGCTCCTTCAGGTTCTGCTCCTTCAGGTTCTGCTCCTTCTCCTCCTGGGTCTCTTCGGGTGGAGGCGGCGCCATCCTGGCCTTGTCCTCCTCCTTGTCCTCCTCCACCTCCTCCAGTCCTCCCTCTCCACCTCGTCTGCTCTCTGCGCCCCCCTCGGCCTCGTCTCCCGCAGGCTCCACCTTCCTTTTGTGAGACGCCTGACGGACGCACAGATACACACCGAGGAAAATATATCGACATGATATTATTAAAAAATATCCCGTGTTTTAGGGATGTGCATTTCTGGCAAAAATACTATTCGATATTCGCTGAGAAGTATTGAAATAATATTCGAAAATCGGTCAATCAAGAACCCCCCCACGCACGCACAATGACACAGGGAGAGGCTTTTATGATTTGTATGAAATCAATCAATGTTTATTTCAACAACTGCGCCATCAACATTAAACATAACATAAATTACTTCAACGTGGGCTTAGGCAGATAGACCTGCATGCGCCCAAAACAGACCGCTGTATATTTTACTGAACACAGCCTGCATGACGGTGAACTAGACACGTCTTTAGCACATGGAAACTATGGCCAAAAATATAACTTCACACGGTGTGTCTTTTTACAATTTATCTGTTACCAGCATTCGTAGTGTTGATCAGAAGAGAAATAGTCCGCCAAAGACGTTGATGTCGCTTAGCAACCGAAGACGCTGTGGTTGAAAAGTTACCGGACTACTTGAGGAGTGATACCAGAGAAAAAAAATATATATAGACTATTGGACGATTGGACGATTGTTGCCCATCCCTACTGTGGTTATATACGTGTCGGTTTCATGTATGTATGTGTGTGTTTATATACGTGTGTGCGTGTGTGTTTATATACGTGTGTGTGTGTGTTTATATACGTGCGTGTGTGTGTTTATATGTGTGTTTATATACGTGTGTGTGCGTGTGTTTATATACGTGTGTGTGTGTGTTTATATACGTGCGTGTGTGTGTTTATATGTGTGTTTATATACGTGTGTGTGCGTGTGTTTATATACGTGCGTGTGTGTTTATATACGTGTGTGTGTGTTTATATACGTGCGTGTGTGTGTTTATATACGTGTGTTTATATACGTGCGTGCGTGTGTTTATATACGTGCGTGTGTGTTTATATACGTGTGTGCGTGTGTTTATATACGTGTGTGTTGTTTATATACGTGTGTGTGCGTGTGTTTATATACGTGTGCATGTTTATATACGTGTGTTTATATACGTGTGTGCGTGCGGGGTGCGCGTGTGTCCAACCACTCTGACGCTTCCTTTCAGAAACAAAAGGCGACCTCTCCAAAGAGTAAAGGTGAACCAACGCTCCCTCACCTTGCAGCTGACCTGGGGGCCTTCAGCGGGCGGGGCGGCCCCTTCAGGGGCCCCCGCTGGCGTGGGGTCCAGGGCCCCGTGGGGGGGCTCCTCCCTCTGGGGGGTGGGCTCCGTGCCGGGGGCTGAGGGCTCCTCTGGAGGGGGGAGGTGTGCGGGTCGCTCCCAGCTCGACTCTGGGGGTCCACAACCGATGGAGAATGAGAGGACGGTACACCTCTCTCTCTCTCTCTCTCTCTCTCTCTCTCTCTCTCTCTCTCTCTCTTCTCTCTCTCTCTCTCTCTCTCTCTCTCTCTCTCTCTCTCTCTCTCTCTCTCTCTCTCTCTCTCTCTCTCTCTCTCTCTCTCTCTCTCTCTCTCTCTCTCTCTCTCTCTCTCTCTCTCTCTCTCTCTCTCAACATAGTGGAGATGACCGTTTGTGTGGACAACTGTTGTGTTACGGTCACACTACATGCGTCCGTCGGCGGCTGGCCGAGGGCGTGTCTGACATATAGGCGACTAGTCTTTGTAGACGCAGCCTGCAGCCAATCAAATCGCTTCCCGCCAACAACGCCGACGTGTGGATATAAATACAAAAGATCAGGCGACTAAAACCAATCCCATCGATTCCACATTTCATTAAAAAAAATACAACGGCCACCTTTTTCCTGCTTGTTATTACAAAATGGATCCAGTAGTCGAGTGTATCTGCATAACCTCGACCTGATTGGCCCACGGATCCGTCGCTGCCTGAAAAGTTGAACATTTCTCAACTTTTTGACGCAGGCCACGGAGCCGAGAGAACGGACGGACCCACAATGCATTTGGAGAGCGCCCCGTGCAATGAGGTCCGTCGACGGACGCATATAATGTGAACGTAGGGTCAGGGGTCGTCCCCTGGACAGCACTTCACCTCCGGTCTCCGAGTTAAAGTAGTAAGAGTATCCCTCGGGGCTCAACGCTTCCATCCAAGCACCGGCTGACGATCCCTGGGAGAGAGGACACACATTGCCCAGCCAAAACGTCAAACCCCGTCCCATAAGGCCATGTTCTGACATTGGTCCTCCAACTGTGGTACACAGATGCTCCATTTAGCGGCACGCAGATGAAATTCCAAAGCGGGCAACCGTTAAGGTTGAGGCCTGGCATACATGAAGTGCCAGGAGGTACGCCATACAATAAGTGCGTACATTAAGTGCCCGGATGTACAAACATACATTAGGTGAGTATGAGTTTTTAGGAGTGTAAGAGAGGAGAAAGGGCGTTGGGGGGGGTACAGGAGGAGGCTATGCAGAGCCCAGGGGAAGTCTGAACAAGGGAGTCCTGAGTTTTTTATGTCGGAATACATATAAACCGGTGTGTGTGTGTGTGTGTGTGTGTGTGTGTGTGTGTGTGTGTGTGTGTGTGTGTGTGTGTGTGTGTGTGTGTGTGTGTGGTGTGTGTGTGTGTGTGTGTGTGTGTGTGTGTGTGTGTCAGTTCTAGTGCTGCCCCTTTGTACAACTGACAACCGTTAACAATAAATATTATTTTAATTAATAAATGTGTCTCCTAGCTGAATAGGGAGGCAGGCCTACTGTACTATTATTTTATAACATCGGTCAAATGGTGGTAATTGGGGACACATTTTTTTTTTTTAATACACATTAAAAAAATGAACGAGGGAGACATGGATTATTATTCAGGGTTCTCTTATGGCACTTATTGTATGTTGGGTGTGTATCATCTTATCCTCGCTCTCTTTGTTGTCTACGGGGAACGGGTTAACCTAATGATGGTTCGTGGTTGGCACTTGGTTCTAGGAACATCCATTCTGACAAATGTACTTATTGTAAGCTTTGGATTAAAGCGTCTGCTAAACAGCCTGAATGTAAATGTCATATCTGGTACCTCATGCTGCCCCCGCTGTGATTCTTTGGGTTCCTGGAAGCCTTCAGGTCTTTCCCATGAGGATTCTGAAGAAGAAGAAAAACCAGATCACATATAATGAAACTCGTGGTTTATATGGTATTTTATTTGCTAGAAGAGTTCCACTGAGTATTGACTGCATTTATACCGTGTTTTTCTAACCAGGGGTCACTCAAAGCGCTTTACAGTCACACCCATTCATCCGTTCTTTCACACATTCACACACCGACGGCGAATCAGCCACGCAGAGCGACAGCCAGCTGGTCAGGAGCAGTCAGGGTGAGGCGTCTCGCTCAGGGACACCTCCACACTCCGCTAGGAGGAGCCGGGGATCCAACCAGCGACCTTCTGGTCCCCTCAATGAAGTCGACTCACCTCCGGTTTCCGAGTGGTAGTAGTACACATGTCCGTCTTCCGACTTCCCTTCCAGCCAGAGGTTGGCCTTTCCGGCTTTTCCAGCTTTCCCTGCTTTTCCTTTGGACGCCTTCTTGGGGGGCTTTTCCTGTTTGGGGGGTGGCTGCTGGGGCTTGGGGGGCGGGACTTCTGGTTCCTCTTCGGTAACGGGTTCTAGAAACGGGAAAGGGTTTAGCGGAGGGGGGGCTGGGATGTCACCTGATCTGATACACCGCACACACACACTGAAGGCATGTACACACACGCGATGAAGGTATGAACACACACACACACACACACACACACACACACACACTGACTAGACACTAGTCTTGTATATGTGCTACAGAATTTACCCATCTATATATGTTATGTTATCCACACACACAAGGAGAAGGTATGAACACACACATACAAACCCTAGTTTGTAGTTATTTCATATTCTTGTATGTTTACATTTCGTTATGTTCACACACACACACACACACACACACACACACACACACACACACACACACACACACACACACACACACACACACACACACACACACACACACACACACACACACACACACACACACCTCCCGCCTCCAGCTGCATCCTCTTCAGGTCCTCTTTGTACGCCTTCATGGCCGCCTCCTCCATGGTGGCGAACTCCTTGGACATGCGCTCGTCCTGCTTGGCTTTGTCCTGGCTCTTTTTCTTAATCTGACCGTTGGAGAAAAGAACGGAACAGTTAAATGATTCAAACATATAACAAGAATATGAAACGACGATCTAGTGTGTGCGTGCGTAGCGTCATCTCGGGTGTGTGTGTGTGGGTGTTGATCAGTTGTGTGAGTGGCCGTCTATATTAATAATCGGAAATTCTTGCCATACCTCAGCAATTTTGAGCGACACATTCTCCTTGTGGTTCTTCCCCCTTTCGTGGAATTCAACACTCTTCAAACGAAAACGGGATTTTTAATTGTTATTATAGTCCCTGATTTATAAAAAGGCAGGCATTGTCATAGATCTTCAAGACAGCGCGTTCCTACTCACGGGCTTGTTATCTGCGATCCAACACTTGCAATATTGACAGAACTTCCTCGGTTGCGATTTCCAATAATCAGCCCTGGAAATCAAATTAAATTAAATTAAAATCGATGATCATTAGCAGACAGGAGCTAATGCTGTCATGGATGAGTTATTACGCTTTAGTGACACAAAACAATCGGACAAGCTTTCGAAAATGTGGAGCGAGGTATTCAACTGGTTTACATTTTTTATGAACATACATTTTTATCAGTAAATAGTGGGAAGAAATCCAAGCGGCCCGAAGCCCTTCTTTAAGAGTCCGCCGTGCGGTAAATTTGTGACAACACCGTCGCTCTCTGATGACGTGACCACGAGCCGTGTGACAACACCGTCGCTCTCCGATGACGCGACTACGAGTCGTTAACGTCAATTTAAGTTATTAATACAATTATATTACATTGTATTCAATAACATTTAATTAAGTTACTTAACAATTTGCAAATTAAGTTCAAAATCATTGTTGTGTTGTGTGACTACACTGTCGCTGTCTGATGAGGCGACAACGAGCGGGCCATTTATATTTGATATTTCGCCGATACGGCTGGGGTGAACCGATTGAAAATCAACAACGTGGTTCTTATAGTGAAATACATTTGATTGTTGTAAAGTTGACACATTCACCCCTATCAGGATCAAGTTATGATTATCTTCATTGTAGTCGGCTGTTCCAGACATCTTCCCATATGGTCTAGCGGTTAGGATTCCTGGTTTTCACCCAGGCGGCCCGGGTTCGACTCCCGGTATGGGAACACTCGTTTTGACATTATTATATCTATTATATTATGTGTTACAGATACGAAGTATCAAACAACAAAATGTTTGACCAGTTGTACAAAAAATAGCTGTTGAAACGGCTTAATGGAACTAAAAGGAAATTAATTATGTATAATGAATAACTATTTAATACGTATCTAGGGTCTCTACTCAAAACCTGCAAGACACTTATGTACATTATCACAACATATATCGCATCTTTTATTAATTAAAGCAAAATCTAAAAACACACTCATCTCCCCTTCTACGTCATCACGACGGGACGAGAAGAAGAACCCGTGTGACGCGTGAAAGAGCGCGACTGACCTCCCGTCCAGAGCCGACATTGAAGCCTACCGCCCGGTGTGTGTGACTGTGTGTGTGCGCGCGTATCTGTGCGTGTGCGTCATCCTCTCTCTGTGCCACCCGGCTGAGCGCGAGGGGCTCACATGAACGGTACCATGGCCGCGAGCTCAAACCGGATAATGCTGGGCCCGCTCGTGGCCGCAATCGACCAGGGCACGAGCTCCACCCGGTTCCTGGTGAGAGGGTTTTTGTTGTTGTGATGTTTGTTGTTTGTGTGTTTACACTGCCAAATAGTGGTACGCAGCGGAGGGTGGCTGTCATATGATTCAATTCATTCCATTCATTCAACGTTGACGGATGTGCAAGATCTTAAACCGCATTAAGTTGGTTAATTGGATTATTGACCCGACTGGATGCGTTGGCGTACGCCTAGCTCTGTGTAGAGGTGTCCATAGAGCTGTTTCCTCTGTAGCATTGGTGTTTTTAGATTATGTTTAGGCCGGTGCTCACTGCTCAAGCACATCCAAAATTTCTTCCGATTCATTATTATGTATATAATTTATTAGGGATATTATATATATTTTCTTGTTTTTAGCCCATGGTGGTGGAGGACTGGTCTGTGATACTCGGGACAAACAATTACAGGTGTAATGGCCAGTGTTGTTTATTAAGTAATGTTGTTGCGCAATTTTGGACGGTAGGGGGCGCCATGCACCTTTTAACGTCGGGTTGGCTTAGCTCAGGAGGTATAGCTGGCAGACTCGTAACTGGAAGGTTGCTAGTTCGATCACCGGCTCATCCTCCCTGAGTGCCGAGGTGTCCCTGAGCGAGGCACCTCGCCTGAGTGCTCCTGACGAGCTGGCTGTCGCCCTGAGGGGTTGACTCCGCCGTCCGTCTGTGAATGTGTGTATGGTAACTGCCGGGTATGAGTCACTATGGATAAATGCCTCTGATAAATGCCCTGAATGTATTATAGGATAGCAGCATTTTATAGGGTGAGATGGGTGTAGTTTTGCGGTGAGTTAAGGCAATGTTAAAACATTGTTTATTAAAGGGGACATATTATGAAAACAACCCTTTCCTGGGATTTGGGGTGTTGTTTTGGGTCTCTCGAAAAAAAAAAGTACTTACAAGATTTTTTGAGTGAGATATGCATTTCTGAAAGTACCCCTCCTACAGTTACCAGTCCCTCCAGAAAAACGTCATAATGCGATCGCATAAATCAACGCATATAAGCCAAAGTCTGCATATTCATGCGGGGGACACATTTTTTCAAATAGCCTATGCCGCTTTCACCGCATAAATTGCCGATTTCCGCACAAAATATGCGGGCTTGCATGATTTCCTTATCCTTGCATTTTCGTTGCAAAAAAGTCACATATCAAAATGTTGCGTTTACGTCACACAAGAGCAGCCATTTCCCCCTGTTGCCATGGGAACGTTATGAAGTGACGTAATTACGCGACGTAAACGTTGTCGAAAAGCTGCATTATACCCAAGCTCCTGCTTTTTTCGCAAATTCCCGCTTTTTTTGCAAGTTCCCGTAATTTCATCGCATAAAATTGCATAAATATGCCGCATATTTCATTGCATTTTTTTAAGAAAACGTGCCGCATAATCAAGGATTTTGGGCCGCAACAATCACCAAAAACGCCACATTTTTCTGGAGGGACTGAGCTACCAAACGAGCGGGTCAGTTTCGGCGCCCCCTCCTACGTAGGAGGGGGGTACGTTGACGTCGCTTAGCAACCGAGGACGCTGGGGTTGAAGAGTTACCGGACTACTTGAGGAGTGATACCGGAGACGTCTTTGTAGGCAAAAAGTCCCTTGTTTTCCATGACGGCGGTCAATTATACTTAGCAACGGTGAATTATCAAATATAATTCACCGCCGGATGTTTTGAAGAGCCCATGCAAGTGAACAGAGCGTTTCACGGCATTGAGAAGACCCGTGTAATGATTGTGGTTAATGTGAAATGCGGTTATAGTTTATATGTATGACGGTGTTAGACCCCCAGGCCGTTCTGCCGGCGATTTTAATTTGCTCTGGAAGATCGGTAGGTCTCTCGGTAGGGCGCCACACACACACACACACACACACACACACACACACACACACACACACACACACACACACACACACACACACACACACACACACACACACACACACACACACACACACACACACACACACACACACACACACACACACACTGCTACCTGGTCTACCTGAGGCTGTTTAAACCAGCTGTCATCCACACGCACACTCCAGTTATCTACAACGGCGTTCAAAAGTTTTTTAAGAAAAATACTTTTTTTCAATGAACATAACAGATCAATTGATTTGTTTGAAATGAATTTTAAATCAAATCAATACAGTTTAGCCATTGTTAAAGTGGTAAATGAATATTGTAGCTGGAACCATCTGATTTTTAATGGCATATCCACATAGGTGTACAGTAAGTAGCCCATTTCCATCCCCCCTGTTTTCTAAAGGTGCATTGCTTGCTCGTGTTAAAAGGCTAATTCATGAATAGAAAACCCTTTTTCGATAATGTTAGGATAGCTGAAAACGGTTGAATAAAAGTGAGTTTTCATGGAAAACAAGAAATGGTCTTGTTGAGCTCAAACTTTTTAACGGTAGTGTGTACTGCATACATCTTGTCATGACCGTATACTTACATTGTATGCATTTTATTTTACTTTAGGTGTTTAACTCGAAAACGGCGGAGCTATTGAGCCACCATCAGGTGGAAATCAAGCAGAGCTTTCCCAAGGAAGGGTGAGTGATGAAGACCTCGCAAAACACTGATCAAAGCGGATATTGATTGATTGTAATTTATTTCAAATATGTAAGAAATACATGTCATCAATTGGTGGAAACAATAACAAATTTGAAAAGGAGTGGGAAGAAGAATACACTTGTTTAATCCCACCCCCTTTTATTAAATCAAACAACTATTAGAAACTACTCTTTTGGTCAATATTGAAATCACGATTCTTCAAACGATTATTACATAACATGTTTATTCAGCATTTCTCTCCCAAAACACACTTTGTAACTGAGAACTTTGAAATTTCACCTTTAAAAAAAAAAATGGTCAAAAAGGAAATGTTCAAATTTAAAATAATGTACCGATATGTGTCCAGCTGTTCTATAAATAAGAAAAAAAAAAGAAATTAATCGAAAATTCGATTATATTAGTTCTGTAATCTTTTGACGCAAAAATCTCGCAGCCCTACTACTACCTGTTTCCTTTAGTTAAAGGTCCCATGGCGTGCTACTTTATGGATGCTTTAATATAGATGTTAGTGGGCCCCTAACACAGTATTTGAAGACGTTCCCGAAATTCAGCCGTGGTGCAGAGTTACAGTCACTTCGAGCCAGTCGCACATTGAGCTATCCCCAAACGCGCCGTTTCGGTGACTGTAGCTTTAATGCAAATGAGGAGGAGAGAGGCGGGGTCAAGGAGGAGGGTGGGGGTGTGGCCCTGAGCAGCTTGCAGCCACGGTACCGTGAGCTCTGTTTACAGTGGATGAATCGCAATGGTGAGGCGCTATGGAGCTAGAATCATGCCAAAACCACACACAAAACGTGTTTTACTCACGCACAATGATCCACACACACACACACAAAACGTGTTTTTTACTCACGCACAATGATTCACACACACACTCAGAAACATATTTCTTCAAGTACAAACTAAAATCTTTCAAGTACAAACTAAAATCTTTCAAGTACAAAAAAAATTCTACAAGTACGGAACTAAAAGTTGCGCGTGGATCTGAATGCATTTGTGTGTGGATCAGCAAGGCGGAAAATTAGTGCCAAAAGTCACGTGACAAACAAATGTCCTGTGATTCACACTACAGGACATTTGCTTGTCACGTGACTTTTGGCACTAATTTTCCGCCTTGCTGATCCATGCACAACTTTTAGTTCCGTACTTGTCGAATTGTTTTGTACTTGAAAGATTTTAGTTTGTACTTGAAAGATTTTAGTTTATACTTGAAGAAATATGTTTCTGAGTGTGAGTGTGAATCATTGTGCGTGAGTAAAACACGTTTTGTGTGTGTGCGTGGTTTTGGCATGATTCTAACTCCATAAGGCTCACGTAGCCTTTGGCTCTGTAAATATTTGGGAGTCCTGGAGCGCTATATCTAAATAATATCATATAGATATCTGTATCATATCATATATATTATCACGGCCAAAAGCTGTGTGCGCCTCCAGAAGATATTATGGATCTGAAACGAGGTAGGCTAGTAGGCTAGTAGACTGATCTATCCAGTGCACATCGAGGTGGCACCCCAAAGTGTGATGTCACTAAAACGCAGATAAAGGGAGATTTTCAAACGGCTTGTATTGGCTAACCACACTCACGCCTGGGGGTGTAACATCACAGCCCTTTATAAAAACCTTACGTGTCATGTTGACGGGGCCTTAATCAATAACAGGGTGTCCGCGCATCCTTAAAAAGCCTTAAAAAGTCTTAAATTCATGTTTCTAAATTTAAGGCCTTAAAAGGTCTTAAATTCGTTACAAATGTCATGTGCTGGTCTTAAAAACTGTAACTCAAGGTCTTAAATTTGTCGGGGCAGGACTATATATTTTTTTATTTTCCTCGAGGGACTTTTCAGGAAGGACATGTAGAGAGGCTTCTTTCTTGCTAGCTGCATATATAAACGATTATCTGCGTGCTTGCTAGCTAGTCTGCGACAATGGGTAGGTGCAAATTCAAGGACAGTTGGCTGGAAGACGTCCGTTTCCGATGTTGGCTCGCGTCTGTTGCCAACCCCCCACCATGGCGCGTTTTAAGCCGCGAACACACCAAGCGCGTACCTCGCGTACCATGTACGCGCGTAACGCAGCTAAAATGTTGCTTGACCATTTTGTGTCAAAAATGGTAACCTTCCGCGAGCCGGGCATATCAAACTGTTTATTGCCCTGCCTTGAGGTGATTATTCCGTTTATTCTACTTCGCGCCGGCCAACATAATAAAACAATTCATATACTTTAATAATTAGCCTTTTTCTTATTCGTATTGCATGCTTATTAAATGTATGCTGTTTAAATTCATCTCCCTCGAAAAGTAGTTCCCTTTAGACCTACGGTGAATACCGTTAGCTCAGCTATAGGTAACGCGTTTCTATAGCAACCACACGAGGTTGCAACTGATCACTAGTTTAACGACGTAGTTGTTACATTCGTATACTGTATACCGTATACTGTATCGTATACTGTATATTGTACATTGTATCTCGCTTGCAAAACTATGTATCGACTGACCATTTGACAGATTTCCGACACATTTTAGAAACTTTTTTAAACAAGGTTTATTTTTACAATGGACCTCATGTTGGAAATGTATTTGATAGAAAACGATGCAAGCGGCGTATTGATCTACTGTGCTCAGTCAACAGCAAGTAGAGCCGACAATTCAGCGGGCAATACGCCGGATTAATGCACCCCTCCCAGCCAATCAGGATCGAGCATTCTTAAATGAAGTAGAATAATGGGCAATAATTGCTAGCGCGGTTCCAGTGCTGGTTCAGAGCCAGTGCCAATCTGAAACCGGTTCTTTGCTTTTCCACATGATTAATCCTGGCCTCGGGCCGGACAAACGGGTCCCAACTCGGCACCATCTCTGCGCTGGTCCAGAGCCAGGACCAGTGACTGCTAGCACTGGGTTAGCCTCATTTTAACGCATTCATTTTAGCATTCATTTTAAGGTCCCGTTGCGTTGCTGGGACAACGGGGTCGTATGCGCTGACGCACTGCCCTGGCTCTACTCTAGCCCTAAAGTCTGCGTGTGAAATCAAACTGGTCCTTGGGGAGTTGGCTTGTAGAACCAACACTGAGCCAGCACAAGCACCCGCACCGGGTTTTTATTGTTCGTAAAAGGTGGTATGAAAGAGATTCAGGTAAGATCCTCATTCCTGGTTTATGTGTGCTTCATGTGTGTTTTTTTTGTGCTTCTTGTTTGTGTATCGTCAGATGGGTGGAGGAGGACCCGAAGGAGATCCTGCAGTCGGTGTACGAGTGCATGGACCGCACGTGCGAGAAGCTCACCCAGCTCAACATCGACATCTCAAACATCAAAGGTGACGAAAGAAAAAAAAATAAATAGTTTAAACCAGTAGACCTGGAACAATAACCTGGAAAAAAATAAAAGTCATTTGTCTTTTTCAGTGGTAGAACCTCCCCCCCCCCCCCCCCCCCCAAACCTCCCATTGAAAGCATTAAACCTGCTGTGGTATTGTGTTAAAAAAATAAAATGTTTTTTTCCTTCTTAATTGTTTTTTAGATTAAACCATTGTTAGTTTTTCAGTTTAAACAACCCAGTTTAAACCGTTAAACCTGCTGTGATAATGTGTAAAAAAATAATGAGTATTATTTTTTTTATTTATTATTTTTTTTTTTAATTGTATAGTTTTTTTAGTTGGCGTTCCCACTAATACCTGCTCACCTACTCCTTTGTTGTGAATCAATACTGTGTGTCATCCAACAAAGAAGACCGCAATTGAATGATTCTTATCTGGAAGATGAAGGATTTTTTGAATTGATAATAGCTTGCCAATTGATTACAAAATCCAACTGCATGATGAGATTTTTTTCTGCTTATTGTTCACGTCATTAAAGACTTGGTCGTTCGGTACGGTTATCCAAAGCCATAGATTAGGAGCTCAGTCGAGATGTGGCGTAGAAATCGTGGACGTTGTAGAAATGAAAGCCCCTGGAATTATAACCACTTCGAACTCTAGACGTACATTTTTCTAACGTTAACAATATTTGTTTGATTAATTTGCCAGCTATCGGAGTGACCAATCAGCGAGAGACCACCATCGTCTGGGACAAGGAGACGGGGGAGCCCCTATACAACGCCATTGGTAAAGTTCACCCCCCGCCGGCTGTTAAAGGGTTAGCCTGTGTGGTACCCTAACATGGCTGCCTTCAGGCTAAATGCCCGCTTATGTTTCCACGTCAATGCAACGCAGTGATGCTTCAACGCAGTCGTGAACCTGTTTTGGTTCTGCGTCGGGTTTAGGTGAGCAAACCAATCACAGCCAAAACTCTTTGACCGTTCTTGTTTCAGTTGTTAGTTTGACAATGTTGTGAAGCACTTTATTTATTTATTTTTTTAAATCGCACAAATTCTTTGTTTCAGTTGTTATTTTGACAATGTTGTCCCCCCCCCCCCCCCCCACTTCAACACCCCTGGTCTGACGGCAAACCCAACCCCCTTAGCTAACACATTTCCTGCGGGAAACCCCGTAGACATTAATATAATAGATTGCCAACATTATCCAAAACCCAGCATGGTTGTCCAACTAACACGACCGTTGTAAAAGTGCAGTGCTACACCTGTGCTAAAGAATACAAACTTGCACCTGTGGACTAAAGACACTTTCCTAGCTTCGTAAGGTCAGCCACTTTGCCATCGATACCTTATAACCTCTCTCTCGTTGTTCTTGTTTTATGAAGTTAAGTTAAAGATCAAATTTAACACTGAGATTAAAAAAACTAAACATTTGATGGTATAGTTCTAAGAATGCCAAATGGTGTTAAGTTCTTAATTAGCTTGAGAGTTGTTCTGATTACCAGGCTGGGTGAGGCTGCACACCTGTTGCTCGTTGATTAATCAGTGGTCCAGATCACATAAGCATCGCTCAAATCCTTCACCCTGAAATAATACTCACTGTAGTGTGTGTTGGGGTACATGTTGTGGTACATGCTATAAAGGGTGCTCTCCTTTGCCTCGTGCGCTACAGTCTGGTTGGACCTGAGGACCCAGTCCACGGTGGAGCGGCTGATCAGCAAGACACCAGGACGCAACAAGAACCACCTGAAGGTCAGTCAGTCAGTCAGTCAGTCAAACACCGGGACGCAACAAGAACCACCTGAAGGTCGGTCAGTCAGTCGGTCAGTCAGACACCGGGACGCAACAAGAACCACCTGAAGGTCGGTCAGTCAGTCAGGACGCAACAAGAACCACCTGAAGGTCAGTCAGTAAGTCAGTCAGTCAGTCAAACACCGGGACGCAACAAGAACCACCTGAAGGTTGGTCAGTCAGTCAGGACGCAACAAGAACCACCTGAAGGTCAGTCAGTAAGTCAGGATGCAACAAGAACCACCTGAGGGTCAGTCAGTCAGTTAGCCAGCCATCAGTAAGTTAGTCAGCCAGACAAGTAAGTTATTGAGCCAGTCATTTAGTGAGTTAGTCACCCTGAAAGCCAGCCATCAGTCAGTTAGTAATTAGCCAGCCAGCCGTAGGTGAGTTAGCCAGCCAGTCAGAGATCCAGCCAGCCATCAGTCAGTCAGTGAGTCAGTTAGTCAGCCAGCCAGCCGTAGGTGAGTTAGCCAGCCAGTCAGAGATCCAGCCAGCCATCAGTCAGTCAGTTAGTCAGCCAGCCAGTCATCGGTCAGGTAGTTCCTCCCAAATGACTTATTTGTGCGTATTGTGTTTATGTCCGTGTATGTTTACGTTCTCTTCGTCCGATGTCATGCTAATGTACTAATATGCCAATGTTCAAATATGCTTATATGGTAATATGATAATATGTGTCTATGCTTATATGATAACATGCTAACATGCCAATATGCTAATATGTCAATATGCTAACATGCTAATTTTATAATATGCTAACATGTCTATATGCTAACGTCAGCACAAGACGGGCCTGCCGATTAGCACCTACTTCAGCGCGGTGAAGCTGAAGTGGCTGATGGACAACGTGGAGGAGGTTCACCGCGCGGTCGTCTCCAAGCGTGCCATGTTCGGCACCGTGGACTCCTGGATCATCTGGGTGAGGTGCAAGATGGCCGACTTTCCGCTCTTCTTTTCATCGCGGAAAATAAATTCTCGTTGACAAATCCTCCAATTTTTAGAAGCTTTTTTTGGGGGGCTGTTTTGGGGTCTGAACACATGCTATAAAGGTGACATATTATGCCACCAGGTTTTAGTGTGATTAGCCGTTACAAGACGTTTATGAAATCTGCCTTTTATGACATCACAGGTGGGCGTGTCCACCTAGACGTAGGACAGATAGATGAGCAGCATCTACTACATGCGGCCTTCAAAACAGCTAGGAGGTTCGGAAGCTCTTGCGTGTCTTTACGTAAACCTTCCCTTCTTCCGAAATAAGAGTGTTCAGGAAACGCCCTTAGAAGTTCGTAGGCTATGACATAAAACCGGAAAACAGATCGTTCTGGAGATTAGACTTCATAACAACAAGTATGGATGCCTGCAGGGACCTCTTTGCTGAATCAAATGAATCAGTTATTAGAACTGCTTGCGATGGTTGAACATGAGGGATAATTTACCAGTTGATGTTTATAATTGTAAGTTATAATGTATCGTAATGCAATGTTAGAATGGGTGTTAAGTTCGCCTCTTAGTGCTTGCTAAAAGTTCACTTTAGTCTATCAATGAAACGGGCAGCCATTGTTGTGACGTGATCTCGCAGGAATCGGGTAGCTTCATTTCCGCACGAAAGTCAGAGCAAAAAATTCTGACATCACGCCCACTTGTGATGTCAGAAGAGGCGTATTTTCAAAACGACTTGTAACGGCTAATCACACTCACACCTGGTGGTGTAATACGTGCCCTTTAAGGTTGTGTTTTGTACCCCGACGTCGTCAATTGGAAAGCACCAATTGCCCTCCCATCGCTCGTTCTCTCCCTGCTCTTCATTCCGTTCTGTTGATCCTTGTTCGTCAGCTCTCTCGCTACAACCTGAGGTCCCAGAGCGTAATAAAAAAAAAAAATTGAATTCAATTTAAGATGGCCGACTTCCCGCTCATTTTTTCTCATTGCCGAAAACTAATCTTTACGGCTGTGGTTGTTTGGTCGTCTAGTGTCTGACCGGGGGGAGGTCCGGGGGAGTGCACTGCACGGACGTGACCAACGCCAGCCGCACCATGCTGTTCAACATCCACACGCTGGACTGGGACCCAGAGCTCTGCAAGTACGACAAATAATGCTATTTGCCTTTCATCTTTTTATTTTATCTCTATTAAAGCTAGGGTAGGCGATTTTTTTACTGAAATATTTAGCAAAAATGTCATAATAGCCAGTCAGCTATATGTAGGCGAAGTGCTCTGAGAATATCTGCACATCACTTTGCTCTCCCCTGCCTCTGTGTGCCCCCCCAAAAAATTGCCACCGCTCATGTACACTTTGACCAATCAGAGCGAGGCTCCGATTCTCCGTTCTTATTGGCTGTGGGACTGTCCGTCAACTTGGCACCGACGTTCGTGCGTCCCTGCGTGAGCGTTCACGAGCCTAGCAGCTTATGCTAACAAATTACAGTTGCACTTAGTTTGCTAACTTGCTTGGCTGATACAGCTACCTTTCTACCATCTACCTATGTCTGTGAGTAAGATGTTGATGCTATATATGTTCTTATGCAGTTATCAGCACTAATGTTTAATTACCTCGGAATCGGACATGGTGTTTCGTCTTCCTATCAATGTAACTGAATTCACATGAACGCGCCTCACTGACGTGCGGAGGGAGGAGCTACAGCAGGTAGCGCGTGGGAGGGAGGGACCAGAGAGAACGCAACGGGATCTCAACGGCTGTTTTCCCCAAAATCGCATACCCTAGCTTTAATATCTTTTCCTGGCATGATCTACAGACAGTTCAAGAAATGTTCCTTTTTTAAATTGAGACTTGTAACATTTGTTATCATCACTGGTAATTTTCAGGGATGTAAATTGAGGGAGCAAAAGCAGTATCGCTCCAAATATCGGCTCTTGAAAATCGGTATTGGCGTATTGGTCATTGGCTAAGGCTGATGAATATAATCAGTATCGGCATCGGCTTTAAAATATCCATATCAGTTGATCCCATTGGGAAGGTCCTAGGTTCAATCCCCGTTGTCGTCCATCCTTGACAATTAGATCAATTCGATTAGCTACAGCTTTATTAATCGCCAGTCGGAGAAATTGGTTTGTTGTAACAGCCCAGCAGCAGTGGGAGAAACACAGAATAAAAATAAAATAAAATACAAAAGAAAAATAGACGCTAAGGTAAATGCTAAACTAAATGGTCAAGAAAAGACAAACAGAACCAACAACATGTACATGTATAATATTTAATTTTCATTTAAATTCATTTTTGAGAATGAATTATGATGAACTTGACGAGATAGGATTCTGGTGTCTTTCGTTTGACCTCTGGTGCCTTTGCTCACCGGCAACAGGTACTTTGACATCCCCATGGAGATCCTGCCCAAGGTTCGGAGTTCCTCTGAGATCTACGGCCTCATGGTAAGCGCAGATCGCCCCCCCACCGTTCCTCCTCCCCTTCCTGTTCATTACGTTTATCGCCGTCTTATGCGTCAGCTCTCTTGCTAAACATGCAGATCTTGAGCGTAATTTTTCCATTTAAAATCGAATTTTCTTTGTTGAAAAATTGCCAATTTTTCTATTTTTATTTAAAAGTTTCAATTTAATTGTTTCAATTGAAACTTGTGGTTTTAATTGAGTTTGTTATGGGTCAACTTTAATCCCCATGGGCTCCTCCTGTGGTGATTTAACCACTTTGTTTTCAAAATGGTTACGATAAAAGTATACAATTTAAGGATGGTTAATTGTATTGGGTTAGGGTTGAGTGAACTTAGATGAGGTAAGATTTACATAGAGGCTCTAGGTTAAAGATGGTTACGTTTAAGTATTGGGTTAAAGATGGATAAGTTAAGTTATTCGTTGTAGACATGTTTAAGTTTACATGTGTGTGTTTGTTGGTTTGTGTGTGTGTTGAAAGAGTTACATTGTTGTGCGTTTACATTTTTTGTTTGTGGGTTTATAGTTTTGTGTGTGTGTTTGCTTGTGTTGGATTGTTGTCAGCTTACATTCTGTGTTTCAGTGGGTTTATAGATGTGTGTGTGTGTGTGTGTGTGTTTGTGTGTTGAAAGGGTTACATTTTTGTGAGTATACATTGTGTGTTCCTCTTTAAATACAAATCCTCTTTAAGTGCATGCTCTCTCTCTGTATTCCTTCTCTGATTGGTGTAGAAAATAGGTTCTAAGCTGGTGAGTATCAATACTTAAGGTCTCCCCGCTTGCTCAGATCAGAAACAAGTACATTTCCGCCACACACACGATGACATTATTGTTATATTATTATACATCGTTACTAAAACCTTGTATATTTTAAGAAGATGATTGGGTAATATTTGTCGTAATTTTTTAATGTTATTTTATCTGATTTTTATAAGCTATTTTAGATGAATTCAACATTGTCAAACTTTTAATATTCATTAAGATGTTGAATATGGAGTATTGTTTAGTCTATAAGTTATTGAGTTGACTGATGTCAATATTCGCCATTAATGAAACATTAATGTCTCACAACTCGTCACAATACTAATACGCATGCACACAAGCTCGCACAGGCAAAGCAAAACGAGAACACACACACACACACACACACACACACACACACACACACACACACACACACACACACACACACACACACACACACACACACACACACACACACACACACACACCTCTATTGGTTGGAAATGTACCGGACATTTTGGCTGCATGCTAACGGCTTCCCAGACAGCGAAGCTTCTCACCTTTCCTGCCAAAACAAACGACAAACCCTTCGTTAAATCTCCTCACTCCTGTTTTTACACGATATAAAATACTATTTTTTTTTTTTTACAGGAGTGACGATTTTTAAGGCTTTCCTTTTTCCTCTGCCTTGTGGTGTTAGAATGTGTACGAAGTATATATAACGCTGTATATTTAAGCAGCATCACCCTCGAGGTCGCGCCGTTGTACCGAGTATCAGCGCGGCTGTGATTCAGTCGTAGGTTCGAGTACCCAAGATGATCACAGCCGTGCTGATATTCAGTACTACACGACCTCGAGTGTGATATTGCTTTTATACCACAGTTCTACAAGCACCAATTTATTAGTTAACTTTATCACACGGCTCTTCTCAATGCTGTGGAACGCTCCGTTCACTTGCATGGGCCTTCCCGACTCCCGACGGTGAATTACTTTCGATGATTGACCGTTGCTGAGCATATAATGACAGATTATGATCCGTGTCTTTGTTTAATGACTCGTATTGCTCCGCCGACACAAATGGATCCGCAACTGAACTGGGACTGAAACGTTGCTACGCAACACATAAACGCACTGCATAAAGACCGTTAATAACGTCAACGGTTATTAGAAAACTGTACAGCGGAGTGATAGGTGTATAGTTAAAAGTCCCAGCGCTGTTGTGCTGCACTCATGGAAGGCCTCTCGCCTATCAAATGACTTGGGCCAAAACTAACTGTTGTATAAATCGATGTGTTTGAATGGGATTTTAAAATGGCATGTGGCATAGCGTCACTGCAAAGTGTGTTGCTGACTGGGGCTAAGGGTTGGAGCCATCGCAAGAATATAAATATGGGTCATAAATGTCAGGCCTGTTAAGTCCTTTGAGACTTCAATGGTGATTAAGGACTATACAAATAAAATTGAATATATCTCTATCCTAAACATTAAACCTAAAGTAGATGACGTCATTTTGTGGACTTGTAAATAAGAAAGTCTGCGAAACACCCATTTTGATTTTGGTTTTAGAACGAAGGATTTTTGGATGAGGAATGGGGATCACTTATTAATGTGAAAGACCACCGGATTTAAAAAAAAAAGTGAATAGCAATAATATATCATAGAAGGATGTGTCTACCACTCTACTACCAAATATATATATCTATGTATAGATATTTTTTATAAATACCTCCCCCGCTGTTTTTCATAGTGAATTTTTCGTTTGAATGTTGAAAAAAGAATGCAATGTTGTTTTTTATTGTTCCGGAATATTGTGGGGTAATTTATTACTTTTATATTTGGCTGAATAGGATTCCTTTTTATATAGATCTCTGTATATCTGTCTGTTTGTCCTTCTATGTTCTCAACCTTTATCGGACCCTTTCCAAACAAATAAAACCGTTTTGGTTTTATTTGAACTGGTGAAACTAATTCTAAAATCCAAAACGTAAAACTTAATTGTTTCTTTTTTAGAAATCGGGAGCCCTTAACGGCATTCCCATTTCAGGGGTAAGTTCATCTCTATTCATGTCCTTTTGTATTTTACTGTTTACGTCCCGCGACCCTCCTTGCGTCCACCGCAAGAGCCAAACCAGGTTCACGACTGCGTCGGAAGTGTCTGCGTGGTCCTCTAGTTGGAACCATAATCAGTCCTTTAGTCACCACCCACTTTTATACAATTCAAACCAAGTGGCCTCGTACACACACTCAATTCTCATCGTGACCTTTTTTAAACATAAATAAACAACTATTTATTTATTTTCTCAAGTTATAAATAAATTGAAGAAGTTTAATTCGTGTGTGTGTGTGTGTGTGTGTGTGTGTGTGTGTGTGTGTGTGTGTGTGTGTGTGTGTGTGTGTGTGTGTGTGTGTGTGTGTGTGTGTGTGTGTGTGTGTGTGTGTGTGTGTGTGTGTGTGTGGAGAAACACTGATCTACTGCAATGATCAATTTTAATTTCAGTGTCTCGGAGATCAATCTGCAGCGCTGGTCGGACAGATGTGCTTCCAAGACGGCCAGGCCAAAAACACGTAAGAGTTTTAGGTGTGCTAGCGGTTCGAGCTGGGCAATAAATCGAATTTGAATCGTGATTTCGATTTTTGGGTTAAAGGATCTCAAAACTAACATGATCGAGTTGAAACCTTTTTTTTTTTTTTTACTGGATACAAATTTGTATCATGACATTTCAAAATTGTCAGTTAGGAAGTGTTTTCTTGGAGAGAAATGCCGAATAAATTCAGCATGTCTTCAAACTCAAAAATAATCGTTAAAATAATCGTGATTATAATTTTTTCCATAATCGAGCAGCATTGGGTGCTAATGCAGGTAGCGTAGGTGATCAAAGTTCGAAGTGAATGCACTTATTACTACTTATTACTGCTTTCTGTGATCCTTTCAAGGATTTTTCTGACCTCCTTATTGTGTTAATTTAATAACTCTTGGTATAATTTGCATTTTAGTTTGCATTTCAAATATTGTTTCCTTTTAGAAATATGAAAGCTAATTTCCTGTCTCTCTTCAGTTATGGGACGGGCTGCTTCCTGCTTCGCAACACTGGCGCTAAGGTGACGTTTTACACGATCAATACCTTATTTAATTATATTCTCGAAAGCTAGCTCACTTAACTCTGGCTCACTTACAGTTTGACTGTTGATTACTGTACAATGTCCTTGAAATAAACAAATACAGTTACAGTAAACATTTGCATATTTAAATGCGAGTGTTGAATAATTGAAGTACAAAAAGCCATAGTTTCTGCATAACCAAGAAATTAAGTTCAAAGTCTGCCATTTTGATCAAACGTTGCCTCAAAAGATGCTAGCTAATGCAGCTAGCATCTTATTCTGTCGACCTTGAGGCTCCGCCTCCGTTTGCCTGTGATGACCTCTACTCTGATATGACCTTTCAGCCGGTGATGTCGGACCACGGCCTTCTGACTACGGTGGCCTACAAGCTCGGCAGGGACAAACCAGCCTGCTATGCACTTGAGGTGTGTGCGTGCGTGTCATGTTATGTCTGTTTAAGTAGTTAATGTATGTTAACTATTAAGTTGGCCAAGGGGATAACACAATTTGTGGAATGAGGAATTACCGCATCACTGCATTTCAGCAGCTGTGTATGTGGCGTTGTTAAGGTATTTCTATCTTGGCTCCACACCCTGCTGCTGTAGTGGCTAATGACTCCCGGCCATGTAGCAAGTACTTTTGTGTCTATAATGCGGCTTTTCCGTAAATGCAAGCAAGTGTGTGTGTGTGTGTGTGTGTGTCTGGTTATGTTTAAAGGGGAACTTCACCCATTTGCATTAAGCGTTGTATCGTTAGAGACCCAGTCATATTTTTGAACGGTCTTGTATCATTCCATAATTTTCCCCTGAGACGGGAGAAATCCGTACGTAGGTCTAAAACCTCCTGCCTTAAATTATGCAAAACAAAGATTTTGTGTAATTGAAAGCAGGAAGTGTAAGAGGGGGGGGGGGCTCTAAAAAAACTACAAACACTCCTTATTTTACTACAACTACTCCTCGGTTTTCTACAGACCTATTACAGATCAGTGCCAGTGGGAGGGACTTAGGCGTGTAGGCTATAAACGGCATAGAGGGAACACGGGTGTGAATTTGCACTACAGTATGGATTTTGACATTACCGTCTGCCCGGCAGATCAAACGAGAGCTGAAGAAGCAGTGATCTTGTACCAGAGACGCAGTCGTTTATTCATAATGTCATCCGGCGCACACAGCTTTTGGCCGCGTTCTATACGATATTCTAGAATACTCCGGGAGCTCAGACGGGAGACCTGGAGCTCTGTATATAAATGATATAATAAAATATATAGACATCTTTAATAATATTATGTAGGCCAAAGGCTGTGTGCGCCTCCAGACGATATTATGAATCTCAAACAACTGCGTCGGGTTCTCAATCACAAGACAATCGCGGGCAACAATCCCTTTCTCCTCCATGTCGCAGTTCAGTCTACTTCAGATTGATGTGGACATGGAAGAACCAGAGACGTCGTAAAATCGGACGCAGTCGTTTTATATGATATTATGAATAAACGGCTGCGTCGCGTTCTCCGACGTATCTGGTTCTTCCACATCAATCTGAGGTTGCAGTTCAATCTGGACTTCAGAGAGTCGAGGCCAACGTTTCTTTCTCCACCATGGCCGAGAATCAATACACGGGTCTTATTTTGCAAACCCGCACCCGCGAATTACATTCCGCACCCGACCATACACGCTATAAATTGATACCGACGCCCGACCCGCACCCGAAGGAAATTAGACACATTAGATGGAACGCCGGGGAATTACACTATCTGGTGTTTGGTGTGGTGCTTTGGATAGCTGTGCAAAAAAAGCACATCGTCCACTGTGGGAGGGTTTTAGTTGACTCCTCTGCTCCTTGATAACATCTTAAGCCCCGGAGAAGTCTCGCGCTGTTCAGGCCTCCGACCCGACCAGCACCCGTCTCCGACACAGGACATTCTTTTCCCCCCGTTTCATCCAAATTGTGCCAGTCATCCTTCGGGTAGCCTACCTGAAATCGTGCAGGACTGTAGCCGATATAACTCCCACTACGTGTCTTTACTTGTTGTGGAAGTACCAGAGACGTCCGAGAACCCGACGCAGTCTTTAATTCCTAATATCATCCGGAGGCGGATACAGCTTTTGGCCGTGATATTATACGTTATATTATATTATATAGATACCTATATATTATGTTATATTATTTAGATATACAGTAGAGCTTCCGGGAGTCCACAAACGGCAACAATCACTTCTCCTCCATGCTGCTGTTCACACTGGACTGCAGGGAGTGAGCACTGATTGGCTGTTATGTTACACCCCTCACGGAGTGAACACTGATTGGCTGTTACGTTACGCCCCTCACGGAGTGAGCGCTGATTGGCTGTTACTTTACGCCCCTCACGGAGTGCACGCTGATTGGCTGTTACGTTACGCCCCTCACGGAGTGAACGCTGATTGGCTGTTACGTTACGCCCCTCACGGAGTGAACGCTGATTGGCTGTTACGTTACGCCCCTCACGGAGTGAACGCTGATTGGCTGTTACGTTACGCCCCTCACGGAGTGAACGCTGATTGGCTGTTACGTTACGTCCCTCACGGAGTGAACGCTGATTGGCATTGTAGGACTATTCGACTAAATATATGACCCACTTCCAATACAGATTCATGTCTCCACAGGGTGGAAATTCTCCTTTTAAGTTGCCCAAGTTGATGACAATTTGTGGATTTACCGCATCACTGCATTTCAGAACCTCTGTGTTTGATACATCGCTACGGCGTTTGTATCTTGGCGCCACCCCCCTACTACACTCATGTGCCATGTCACATGACTCCCGGGCATGTAGCAAGTACTTTTGTGTCTATAATGCGGCTTTTCCGTAATAGTATGGAAGTGTGTCTTTAGTGCGTGTAACGCCCGCGTCTTCCCCTAGGGCTCTGTGGCCATCGCTGGGGCGGTGGTGCGCTGGCTGCAGGACAACCTGGGCATCATCCAGACCTCGGAGGAGCTGGGTACGTGGCCAGAAGGAGTTCCATCTGTAGGCCCTGGTTAAGGCCCAAACCCTAACCCTACCCCTACCCCTTAACCCTACCACTACCCCTTAACCCTACCCCTACCCCTTAACCCTACCCCTACGAACTGGCACGACAACCCTTCAATACCCAGTTACAGTACAGTTGAATTCCACGTTTGGAATTCTATTATTGTCTGGTATTGATATCGTGGTTTCTACCCCGCTAAATGCAGAAAAGATGGCCGCCTCCGTCGGGACCTCCTACGGTTGTTATTTTGTCCCGGCGTTTTCCGGACTCTACGCCCCCTACTGGGAGCCCAGTGCAAGAGGGTAAGGGGCCGTGGTAAAAGGTCTTGTTTTGTACAAATAACAGCCGTCGGTCTTGCCGATTCCCACAGTGGACACAAGGTGTCAAAGTGGTAAGCATTAGTGCTACATATTTTTACTTTATTTTATTTTTATTGTATGACAATGTTTCTGTGTGAAGCACTTTGAGTCTGGCTTGTGCAGGAAAAGTGTGTATGCTTTATAAATAAAGATGTCATGCCTAAAGCGTACAAATTATGTTTCAATGTCCAAATAATAACTAACGAAGGATAACGATTTTATATCCGTTTTTGAAATACTTGAACCAAGCCAAATCTTTTTTGTGAATTTTGCTCATTCAAAAGCTAAGCTGTTAAGTCATTGCCAAAGGGATTTGATTTTTGGTTAAAGGTCAAAGGTGAGTGTGATTAGACGTCAATAGCCATTTTGAAAGACTGCTAGATGTACGAGGGATCGATTATCACCGTTTGCTGTAGTCCACTGGGTAGGCTGGTAGACTGATCCATCCAGCGTACATCTAGGGGGTCACAGACACTTGTGATGTCAGAAGAGGCAGATTTTCAAAAGGGCTTGTAACGGCTAATCACACTGACACCTGGTGGTATAATGTGGGACCTTATAAAGCAGAAGACGAAAGCGTTCTGTATTTGTCAGGTAAAAAATCTTACGCCACCAGTTTGACACCACAGTAGCAATCCTCGCTAACCTGGCTATTGCCAGACCGAATTCAATTGTAGATTGCATGGTGGTCTGGGGAGGCTGCTGTCATTTTCTTCAGCACAAGAGGCGTGATCAACAGGCCTAGTTTAATTGACTGTACGCCATTGGCTGTCTGCCATCGCTTCCCTGTCGTCATTGTGTTAAACCAGCCAATAGCGCCCCTGGGGAGAAGCCAGCGTGGTGATTGGCTCCTTCAAATACGTATCGGAAGCAGAAAGATTTGTATTGCTTTTCTCCAGACCCTTTTGCAAGGCGAATTTAAATCGCCGGCAGAATGGGCTTGGGGTCTAAATCCTCCCATGACTCTTCTCTGTCCCTCTCCCTCTCTGGTCAGGATCATTTGCGGCCTGACGCAGTTCACCAACCGCAAACACGTGGCGTTCGCAGCCTTGGAGGCGGTGTGCTTTCAGACGCGAGAGGTAAGATGTGTTTGCATGCGGAAAAAATCTCAATTAATTAGCAACATCTCCTGTGAACAGTGGTGAGGAAATGATATACCATAGTATGTAGTTCAAGTTCAAGTTACTTTATTTTGTAGATTTTTTTTGAAGGTAGATTTTCTTTTTTTTGATATGTGCCTCCTTTTCTTTTTCCTATTTGTGTGTATGAGGATCCTATACTGCAGACAAAATCTACCTTTGGGTACAAAATAAAGTAATTTGAACTTGAACTACAGACCATGGTTTAGCACAGGAGTGCCCAACCTTTTTTGGTCCAAGATCCACTTTTAAAGTTGATAGTGTATCGAGATCTACCGAGCCATATAGAAAGCCATAGCGTAGCCACAATTAACTGTGCACAATAGAACACTGTTTTCTGACACAAAGATAAAGTTTTAACAATAATAATACATTTATTGAAGTAAATGTGCAAGGTGCAAAGAATAAGTACAAGTAGGCCTAGGACGGGCCTGTAACAAGACATCTCTGTGGGACACCTGGCACTGAGAGGAGGAAGCTAGTCTCTCATAGTCCGGACAGTAGGAGCTGAGTGCCAGCTGTAAGCAGGCTGCAAGGTGGTCATCAGTCATGGTGGATCTGTATTTTTACTTAATGATTTTCATATGTGAAAAGGCAGACTCACACTAATATGTTGATACAAAAAGTGCAGTCAAATTCTGTACAGTTTGTTTGAGGTTGGGGTACTGGTCTTTCTGCAGTACATTCCAGAATAGGACCTTCATATCAGGTGTTGCTCTGGGTTTCAGCTCAATGTCATTTTGCAGTGTGAGGATCTCATGCTCAATAGCACAGCTATCCAGGTTGAAGAGTGATGCCACTGTGGACATTATACAATCCACATCTATACTTTCACCAAATGGAAAACGGAGATAACTGACAACAGGTTAAACTGATGCAAAGTCAGTACAGCACCTGTCAAATTCTGACAAGATGCTCTGCACTTGACCATCATAACGTGCACTCTCTCGCGCCCTTTCGAGTCCTTAGTTATTACAACCTAGCAACCATACCCCGCATGCACAGATAGAAAAGGGCGCATGAGATGTTTTCCCCCCATTATACCTGATATAGCCTGTATTGTACAAATATAGGCAACACACTGTCTTTAAGACTCATATCAGAGAATATCCCCGTCAGTTCGGCCGCGGTGCAATGAATGAATAAAGATCGTAAAAATAAATTTATTTTTGACAGTTATGCCCGAAGTAACTACTTTGCAACCTTGTTGATGACCAACAATTAGAAATACATGTATTTTAATTCAGCCTTGGGTGAAATCTTTCCTGCTTTTGGCTCCCAGACCGTAGTCGAGGAGCACAGGGGAGACGTTCCCTCCAGGTCCGATGTTCTCTCGGGGGTAACACCCTTTACTTCGGCAGTGAGTCTGCTACTTATAGGTCGGAATGAAGCGGCCACCGATTATTGACAGGCTGGGTACTTTATTCGTAGTTCCACTGCCTTAACAGTACACGTTTGCACAGACACAACCGCACTCGTTCATTCACTAAACTGACACACTCGCTCTCCTCGCTCGTCCACTCACACGCTGAAGTCACTCACACACACATTGCCATTCTCGCGCACACACATACGCTACTCTCGTAACAGAAGCATAGTGTGTACTGAAAGCATGTTGATAATGATACACTTCTTATAGGGGGTCACTACATTGGCACGACACATCACAACATTTCTCGGGATCGACTCCAACTCAGCCCACGACCGACTGGTTGGGCACCCCTGGTTTAGCATTTCATCACCACAGATGTTGCTAATTGTTACTCAATTTTCTGGGTTCTGGGTTACCATGGCGGCGCGTCTAGATGCAGCGGCCACTCACTCTCCCGATAATGTGGCATTTTGTTTGTTTAAAGGGGCACTATGCAGCTTTTTTGGCTTAATTTACCTTAATATATAAGAGTCATAATGATGGTTCTATTACACTTTTTGGTTTGATTGGTCACTGTTTCTACTCCCCCTAGCGCATTTTGGCGGAGAAAGGGAATATATGCAAGTTTCTGCCGGTGACTTGCCGCCCACTCTCGACCGGAGTCTCGGGTCTCGCTAATTAACAAATTGCTTTACGGCACTACAGACCCACAAACACGGAACCAGCTCGATATGAACAGAAGTAGCGAAGGGATTGTTACATTCATCATGGATCAGCCGACTAAAAAGAGACAGAGAATCCCAATGTCGGAGAGAGAAAAGGGAGACTGACCGACAGAGAGGCCAGACACGAGTAAACGTTGGGAGAGCTTTTCAGGAATAGCGTGAACTGAAAGAAAAAGACTGCAAATTGGACGCCGACTTGGCCGTGATGCTTTTGAAATTGTAAGTACCCTTGGGTGAACTTTATCTTCGTGGCTTTCTTGATGTTGATAATGTCTGTAAAAATGTGTTTGCTTGACCGTTTCGTGAGCCCTGTATGTTTCTAGCTTGCTTGCTTGCTGGGGTGTTAGCATACTCGCTACCAAATTTTCCATGCGTTTTTTTGCTGTTCGTCTGTCTCGTCCCCTAGATACAAGCTACATCCCAGAATCCAGGTTCTTGTTTATTTAGATCATAGACGGCTATTCAAATGCTCCAGATTTTCCTAAGAGTGTAGCATGTATCATGTGATATGTCCGGCTGGCGATATAATGCAGTTCCCTGCACTTGAGCTGCTGGTTAGCAAATATCCGTTGGTAACAGAACTGTTACATTTTACGAGACGTGAACCTCCATTATAGCTTTAGCCATGTTATACCTTTGGTGTAGTTCCCCGCGTGTAAACATGTTTGTAAAAGGATGCTTTGTATTTTTTCATAGTTACAAGCGAGTTATGAGTTATCGTTACGAGGCTTGATGACCCAAGACGGCTCAGCCTGCCTGCCCCGGTACAGCCACCACCGTCATCCGAACTTGTGCGGGTGCAAGTGTCTCGAGGAAATACAGAGAACCATCAAGAAGATGCTTGACAATAGCCATAAGGCACTAACAAACCGTGAAGAACTGTCACTTGCATTTTTTTCAAAATCCAAAATAAACATTTTTCTAACCAAAAAGGGTGTATTATTGAACAAATGAATGAAAGGTGGTGCAAACATCTGTTATATAAAAAAAGGGAAACATTTGAATACCATGTACAATAATATTTATTTACAATGTTTATTTGTAAACTCGTAAACATAAATGTGTCCCTAATCTTCCACACACAGCATCTGCCTATGACAACTCTCCCGTGGGGACTGGCGACAGCATACCCTCTCTCTGTCTGAATCCAACCCCCTGTAATTCCGTACAGAAGTGACGTACTTGAGTGGATACATAAATGTAATATTACTACGCAAATTGTTCATGTTTTTGTTATGTATTATGTTGGCCAACACTCTTACACTGATCGTTCTGTTTAACCAAGGATAAAACAATTCTAATCTAGGATATAAAAAAGGATGGGTTTAACAGAGACACTAAAGGAGCTCGGATTACTTTGCCGTCCTGCGATCTCATCGGCTCAACTTCCACTCCTCCCCCAAAAAGGAGCCGTCAGAAGCAGTGTGTGAGGAAGCAGAAGAGGGGCAAGCATGGATGTATTCGGGCTATGCTAGCGCCTGGTCCGAATCGCCAGGCCATACCATCCATCCTCCTGGCTAATGTCAATCACTGGACAATAAAATGGACTGCTGAGGTCAGCGAATCATAAAGTGAGTAACTGTGGTGTACTTGTTTTCACCAAAACATGGACTGGAGGAGGCAGGGTCTGTGTTTACATCCGTGATGCGCGGTGCTGTGACGCTGCGGTAGTATGATCATGAGGTGCTGACCTTTCTACCTACCGAGAGAGTTCATGGCGATTTTGCTATCGCGGTGTACATCCCTCCAGCCTCCACCAGCAGTGACAGGAATGCGGCAGTTTGTGAACTGTATCAGGCCATCAGTGAACAACAGATGGCACACCAGATGGATTCATCCTCGCTGGAGATTTGAATCATGCTGATCTTAATACTGTCCTTCTAAAACTCTACCAGCATGTTGATTTCACAACAAGAGGAGATAACATTTTGGATATGGTCTAGACTACACACGAAGGAGCATACAAGGCCTCCTCCTTGCCCCATATCGGACTCTCTGATCACATCACTGTTATGCTAATGCCAGCATACACACAAAGAGTGAAAGTCACCAAACCAGTTCGGAAGCAAGTACGTGTGTGGCCAGCCTCCTCTGCTCTTCAGGACTGTTTTGGAACAACAGACAGACAGGGAAATGTTTAAGTAGGCAGCCACATGGTACAACCACACAGACATTGAGGAGTACACAGACACTCTTACTTCTTACATCAGGAAGTGCATCGATGATGTGACTCACACAAAGACCATCATCATTTGCCTTCAAAGCTGGGGATGAAACTGGCCTGAGAACAGAGCCAACCTGTCTCGTGGCATCAGGAAAGCAAAACCATAACCTGCCACTTCAAAGACGGCAGAGACGCACAGAGCCTGTGGCAGGGCTTTCAGACCATCACGGACTACAAGCCTGCGCTACAGATCTGCGACGACAACATCTCTCCGCTCAACAACCTCAACAGCTTCTTTGCACGGTTTGAAGCCTCAAAAAACACAAACCCAGAGAAATCTCCACCCACCCCCCACGATCACGCTCTGTGCCTGTCTGCTGCCAGTTCGAAGAGGACACTCTCCACTATCAACCCCCGCAAAGCAACAGGCCCAGACGACATTCCAGGCCTTGTGTTGAAGGACTTCGCAGAGGAGCTAAAGGTTGTCTTCAAGGATGTCTTTAACACTTCTCTGAGACAAGCTGCTGTTCCATCACATTTCAAGGCCACCATCATCATACCTGTGCCAAAGAAACCTGCTCCATCCTGCTTCAATGACTATCGCCCTGTGGCATTGACCCCTATCATCATGAAGTGTTTCGAACGGCTAGTCATGTCACACATCAAGTCCACCCACCCACCCTGGACCCCTTTCAGTTCGCATACCGAGCCAAACGGTCCACAGAGGATGCAATCTGCTCTGCTCTCCATCGAGCCCTCACCCACCTGGACTCAACAGACTCATGTGAGAATGCTGTTCATAGACTTCAGTTCAGCATTCAACACCATTATCCCACATCAATTATCTGTAAACTGGACCAGCTGGGGCTCCACACCTCCCTTTGCAACTGGCTGCCGGACTTTCTCAGTGAGAGGTCACAAGCAGTACGAGTCGGCAACAACACCTCCAGCAGCATCACACTCAGCACTGGGGCCCCCCCAAGGCTGTGTGCTCAGTCCCCTGCTCTTCACCCTGCTGACTCACGACTGCACACCAACCTACAGTGCAAATCATACGGTGAAGTACGCGGACGATACAACTCTGGTGGGTCTCATCACCAGGAACGACGAGACCCACTACAGAGAGGTGGTCAACCATCTGACCACGTGGTGCAGAGACAACAACCTCCTGCTGAATGTCAGCAAAACCAAGGAGATTGTTGTTGACTTCCGGAGAGGCCACACCGAACACCCACCACTGACAACAAACGGTGCTGCTGTGGAGAGAGTGAGCAGCACCAAACTCCTGGGGGTACACATAAGTGAGGACCTCTCCTGGACCACCAACACTGCATCACAGTTGAAGAAAGCACAGCGGCCTCTACTTCCTCCGCAGACTGAAGCAAGCGAAAGCTCCTCCACCCATCACTTTCTACCGGGGCACCATGGAGAGCATCCTGTCCAGCTGCATCACTGTGCGGGGCGGGAGCTGCACTGAATACAGCAGGAAGGCACTGCAACGCAGAGTCAACACAGCTGGAAGGATCATCGGTGCCCAACTCCCTTCCTTGAAAGACGCATGCATCACCCGCCACACCCGAAAAGCAACCATGATTGTGAGCGACGCCAATCTCTCCCCCGCCTGTTCAGCCTCCTTCCCTCTGGGAGAAGGTATCGGAGCCTCTGTGCCCGCTCCACCAGACTCACAAACAGCTTCATCCACCAGCTGTCAGGGAGCTGAATCCCCCCCCCCCCTTCGTCCCCCCCCCCCAAAACATTTTTTTCACTACCACATCTCAAATTAACTAAAGAAACGTATGCTGCTTCTCTTAGATTGTATTATCTTACTGGCTGTCTTTCTAGTAATGTCCTAATCTCTTGCACACTTCAATGTTTACTTTTAGTGTTGTCTTGTCTGTTGTTTACTTTTAGTGCTGTCTAATCTGTTGTGCATGTGCACTTTATCTGTTCACCGTGGGATAATGAGAAACGTCATCTCGATTGCTTTGTATGTCTACATGTGAAGTAATTTACATTAAAGCTGACTTTGATTAGCGGCAAGAGACTCAGGAATCTCTTGTTCAGAGTTCATCTGAACTCTGCATAGCAGTTTATATAATGACTGCTTCCGGTGTTGTGTTGGTCATACTATAGAATGATTCAATGCTTGTTTAGTGAATAACCCAAACATAAGGAACTTTAAAAAAGTAAAATCACATACTAAATTGCAGTATTGGTCGAAATAATCGCAATTCGATTATTTCCCTAAATCGTTCGGTCGTAACGCAGAACACCATGTGCTGACTAGGGCTGTTCGATTTGAGGAAAAAATCAAATTTTGTTAATCCTATATATACATTAATTCATTCATTCCGTACATTTTTGATGATCATATATATCCATTCATTACATTCATTCATGACGATCCGAATTCGTCGCTCGCACTCACAGCGTTTAAACGGCTCCCGAGTGTGGCCGTGTGCAGGGACCTGGGCTGATAGATTATGGAAAAAATGAAAATCACGATTATTGAAAAAACGATTATTTTTGTTTGAAAACATGATGCGATTATTCAGCATTTCCCTCCAAAAAAACAACCTTTTTAACTGAGAACTTTAAAATTCCTTTTAAAAAAATACACAAAATGTTCAACTAGAAAACAATGTACAAATATGTATCCAGCTGTTCTGTACAAAACATTTAGTGAATAAAATAGATATACTTTAATAAAAATTATTTCAACTTGATTATATTCATTATCATTTGTACGAGTATTAGGGCCACACATGAAGGAAAAAAATATTTTTGACGTGACAAGGTTAAAGTCGACAAGTCGATTTGAAAGTCAACATGTCGACATTAAACTCGAAATGTCGAGAATAAAGTTGAAATGTCATGTCAACTTTAATCTCGACATGTCGAGATTAAACTCAAAATGTTGAGAATAAAGTTTAAATATTATGTTGACTTTAATCTCGATTTGTCGAACATTAAACTCAAGGCCAAGAATACAGTTTAAATTAGTTGGGAGAGATAGCAACCGCTCCACAGGGCCTGCACTGAATCCAATGGCTTGTGTAGATAATTTGGTAATGGGCAGATGCAAGGATACAGATGGTTACAATACTCCGTGCAATACATAAAGGTTATGTTGTGCTGCAAAATACAGTAAGACAATTGATCAAGTTGCTTCATCCTGAGGGTGTGGAGCAAAGGCGTGCCCGACGTCTGAGGCGCAGGCAATATCACAGCAGAGGTCCGAATGCACTCTGGCATATGGATGGGTACGATAAACTAAAGCCATACGGCATTGCCATCAGTGGTTGCATTGACGGTTTCAGTCGCTATATTATTTGGATGGAGGCCTACACCACAAACAATGGCCCCAGGGTAAATTGCAGACTACTTTGTGTCATCCGCTGCACGCTTGGGAGGATGCCCGGACCGCCTGCGTGCTGACGGAGGAACGGAAAAGGGACACGTCGAGATTAAAGTCGTTTTGATGTTTTAACTTTATTTTCGACATTTCGAGTTTAAAGTTGACACGTCGAGATTAAAGTCGACATGACATTTCAACTTTATTCTCGACATTTCGAGTTTAATGTCAACACGTTGACTTTAATCTCGTCACGGCAAAAAAAAAATCTTCACGGCCCTAATACTCCGTCGTACAATTGACCAAAAAGAAATCAGAAATCAAAATCACAAGCAAAATTTGACTTTTGAAAAGTTGTTGCTGTTTTCCTTCAGATCCTGGATGCCATGAACCAGGACAGCGGCATCCCGCTCAGCCAGCTGCAGGTAGACGGGGGCATGACCTCCAACCGGCTGCTGATGCAGCTGCAGGCCGACATCCTCTGCATCCCTGTCGGTAAGATCAGCTAGCGTGAGCTTTGTTTGTAGCATCTGTTAGCTCGGTTTGTAGCATCTGTTGGCTTGGTTTGCATCCCCGTTAGTGAGAACAACTAGCGTTAGCTATGTTTTGTAGCATCTGTTTGCTCGTTTTGTAGCATCTGTTAGCTCGGCTTGTAGCATCCTTAGCTCGGTTTGCATCCCTGTCGGTGAGACCAGCTAGAGTTAGCTTTGTTTGTAGCATCTGTTAGCTCGGTTTGAAACATCTGTTGGCTCCGTTAGAATCATCTGTTGCCCTGGTTTGCATCCCCGTCGGTTAGAGATGCTAGAGTTAGCTGTTGGATGTTACCAAGTGATGGCTTCTCTATTGGACAGTGACATAAAGACTGTCCACCTAGATGTGCGCTGGATAGATCAGCCTACCCAGTGGACGGTAGAAAACGTTGCTCATTTGGCTGGACAGGCCCACCTGTGTGTCCAGAAGAGGCCGATTTTCAAAACGGCTTATAATCAGCTAATCACACTCACACCTGGTGGTAGAATGTCACCTTCTTAAGGTTAAAGGTCGCCATGGTGACGGGTGGGTGGGGTTTCTCTTTGTCTTTACGCAGTGAAGCCGTCGATGCCGGAGACCACCGCCCTGGGCGCGGCGATGGCAGGCCGGCTCAGCAGAGGGTGTGAGCGTGTGGAGCCTGCGGCCTGAGGACCTGAGTGAGGTCACTTCCGAGAAGTTTGAGCCGCAGATCAACCCCGAAGGTGAGAATTCGGGATCAATAACGGAAACTTGGATTCTGATTATGAGTTTGGGCAATGTCAACCGTAACTGGGGTTCGGATGAGGAGTTTGTGATCGTTAACTGAGGATGTAAGACTTGCCCCCAACTTTTAAACAATTTTGAAGTAAATACACACTTTTATGCGTGTGTGTGAGATTACACACACTGTAACGCAAGTGTTGTACACTGCTGTTATTTGGATAACCGTTCTGCTGTTGGTATTATGGCACATATCATGTCGGTCTCTTGTCTCTGGTATTTCCACAACAAGACTGTAGTTGGGGTTATCTCAGCCATGGTTGAGAAGGAATTGGGGGAAAGGAACTTTGGCTTTGACTCCCTGAAGTGCATGAACCACGACATGGAGGAGAAAGGGATTGTTGCCCGGGATAGTCTTCCGCCGGAGCCCCGCTGCCGTGGGACCACCGCCTTGGCACTGCAGGAGGCGGTGGTCCCTTGGCAGCGAGGCTCCGGCGGGAGAGAATCGCGGGCAAAAATCCCTTTCTCCTCCATGTCACAGTTCAGTCTACTTCAGATTGATGTGGACGTGGAAGAACCAGAGACTTCGGAGAACCCGACGCAGTCGTTTGAGATTCATAATATCGTCTGGAGGCTCACACAGCTTTTGGCCGTGATAATATATATTATATGATACAGATATCTATGTATATTATGATATTATTTAGATATAGAGCTCCAGGACTCCCGAATATTTACAGGGCCAAACGCTGTGTGTGCCTCCCCATTGCGATACATCCACTGTAAACAGAGCGCATGGTACCGTGGCCGTAAGATGCTCAGGGCCACACCCCCACCCTCCTCCTTGACCCGCCTCTCTCCTCCTCATTTGCATTAAAGCTACAGACGCCGAACGGCGCGTTTGGGGAAAGCTCAATGTGCGACTGGCTCGGAGTGGCTGTAATACTGCACCTTGGCTGAACCTTTGGAACGTATTCAAATACTGTGTTAGGGGCCCACTAATATCTATATTAAAGCATCCATAAAGTAGCATGCCATGGGACCTTTAAGCTTTCTGCTAAATCTTAAATATATTGCACTTCTATTTTTTTTACTTTGTCTTTGTTTTCTTTTACTTATCTATTCTATTTGATTACTTCAACTTAGTGTATGTTTGCTTTAGCTTTCTGCTAAATCTTAACTTATCGTAATTTATATTTCACTTTTATTGTATGACGATGTTTCTATGTGATGCACTTTGATTCTGCCTCCGGTATGAAAAGCGCTTCATGAATAAAGTTGCCTTGCCTTCACGGAAACTCGGGTTCGGATTCGAAGTTTGGGATCATTAACCAAACTGCGGTTCAAATTCTGAGTTTGTGTGCGTGACACCGTTTTTCGTTTTGGTACACCCATGCTCGGCAGAAAGTGAATTTCGGTACGCACGCTGGAAGAAGGCGGTGGAAAAATCCAAGAACTGGGAGACGACAGAGCCCGTCGCCAACGGCAACGGTAGAATCCGTAGATTTAGATCAAATCAGGTTTGGTCAGTTTTTAGTCCAAAAAGGGTACCAATTATTCATTATCATTATTATTTACAATAGTCCTTGTTGATAATGACCTTATTTATTACAAAATGTTACAGAGAATGCAATATTACATTTCTCTACCCAAGCAGAGAAATCATAGTTGCATGTTTTATCTACAGCCTTATATTCTTAATACAAATTTATATTTTGAACTTTTGTCATGGGATTGTCAACTATGTAAGGGATAATGTATAGTTCGGAGGTTGTTATGGAGAAATAAACCCCTTCAGGTTCGCGGAGGGTTCCATACAACCTGAAGGGGTTTATTTCTCCATAACAACCGACTAACTATACATTATCCCGCTTATTACACGGCTTTACGAGTGAAATAAATAATAAACAATAGATAATAACCCACAATGATTCAGCAGCGACAAGGATTCGTCGGTAAAGTTTATCAGTTTATCAGTTGATCAGAGCGCTGTCCCTAGCAACGGTCCGTTATACATGACGACGGTCCGTTATACAGAAATAACAGACCGCAGAACGCAGCGCTGGACCAATCAGAGAGCAAGCATTCAATAGAGCCGTGTAATAATAAGGTAATAAGGGACATGGGCTGTGTTCCGATATCCAAACTTTCATGAGTACACTTAAACGTAGTACACCAGCCGCACCCGCAAGTGCGCTGATTTTCACATCGCCAGTGTTGTTAGAATACTCCGTGGTGCACTAACCGGAAATTATGATCGCAACTGCCGCCGGGGCTCCTCCCCCGCAATAAACATCCCGCTTCGAACGGTGTAGTCTTTACACCTAGCAGCTATAAAAACTACAAAATGACTCCATTAATGCAGGCAATTTGGAAAATGCGCGGCCGTTGGCTCAGCTTGGCTCCGCCCTCTTCCGCTACGTAGCCAAGATGGCTGCTGTTGAGTACGAGAAGTGTACATCGATCCACACTCCACGGTTTGACTGTTTTGAGTACACCATCCGGGTCATCTCAGTACACTTCTTTTCGCCCCGATCTTAATCGGAACGCCCTACGTACTCAAACTAAGTATAGTGAGTGCGGGATAGTATGGATATTGGAACTCTGCAATGGTGACAATCCTCCATTTTATTTGAACCGATTGCTCCTCCCCCCCTCCATGTGCCGGATCTCAAATGGCCACCGGATCTCGGAACACGCCACCGTCATCAGGCGAGACCAGCATCTTCTGCAGCGTCCCGCTCGGCTTCTACATCATCGGCAGCATGCTAATGCTAGTCGGCGCCAAATACATCGCAGGTCAGTGTACACTGTGGTTGCCGTGGCGACTGAGTGTGTTGCAATTTCGGTATTAACATCAGTGGGTTAGTCACGACGAGGTACAGGTACAGCCACAGGTACAAATGTAATGTATTTTCTATAAATCAATTGCAATATAGATATTTAATCATATAGGCCCATATATTTTATTTCATTATAATTTATTGAAAGCAAGTTTCCTTAAAAAATACAAAAACATTGTATTGTAATTTCTTTAATAAAAGTATCATGAATTAATTATCCTGTTTTTTCTCATTGTAGGTCACAGCTAAGGTCAGAGCAGAGGGGACCAGAGGGGACCACGGCCTCCGCCACAATGACCTCGTTCCCCCCTCATAGCAGTCGTCGGTTGTCTCTCCTTCCCTTAAATTTCATTCCGGAACCCAGAGGTGACCTCCCCCCCCCCGGAGTGTACGGAGGCTTCCTATTGGACGGAGAGCTCGAAGAGGAGGGGCGGGGCTGGGCGCCTCTGTGGCGTGAAAGCTCACATAGACAATGAATGGGAACACACTCGCACACCAACAACACAGCATCTAGGTTTAGGTCTGAACGCAATCCGACACGGAGATTTCTGAAAGCGTTTTAGTTGAAGTGTAAATGTGAATGGAAAACAGGGATGGGACTTTTGTTTCTCGGCACTGGTTAAGAGTAATTAAGTTATTGTTATAGTTCTCGTCAATGTTAACTATTATTTGTCTGTCCTACTTTTCTGCACTTGGGTGTTCCACGAACGAGAAACAATCGACATTCAGAGCACTTTACGTTTCTGTGTGTGTCTCCCTCTGTGTGTGTGTGTGTGTGTGTGTGTGTGTGTGTGTGTGTGTGTGTGTGTGTGTGTGTTGTGTGTGTGTGTGTGTGTGTGTGTGTGTGTCTCCCTCTGTGTGCATGTATGTCTGTGTGTCTGTGTCTCCCTCTGTGTGCATGTGTGTCTGTGTCTCCCTCTGTGTGCATGTGTGGCTGTGTGTCCCTCTGTGTGCATGTGTGGCTGTGTGTCTCTCCCCGTGTGTGTGTGTGTGTGTGTGTGTGTCTGTCTCCCTCACATGTGTGTCTGTGTGTCTCTCCCGTCAGTGTGTGTGTGTGTGTGTGTCTCTGTGTACATGTGTGTCTGTGTCTCTCCCGTCAGTGTGTGTGTGTGTGTGTGTGTGTGTCTCCCTCTGTGTGCATGTGTGTCTGTGTGTCTCCCTGTGTGTGTGTGTGTGTCTCCCCCTCTGTGTAGGCCTACATGTGTGTCTCTTCCGTCAGTGTGTGTAAATAGTTAGTGGATTGTTTTATTAGGGCAACCCGTCGCACATGACACTGAAAATGCATCCTGGTTCAAAATGTCGCTGTGTGTGTGCCATCGTGAACACGCACCCAAGCATCCAGTGAATAAATGCATACAAATATGCGACATTCGATCCAGTCATTTACACAACCGTTGTGTTACAACAGCCAGATCGATGGAGATTAAAGGGCTGTTTGGGTTCCACGTCGTCGTAACGCAATGACCACTCATTCGCTTCGACGCAGTCGTGAACCTGTTTTGGTTCTGACTCGGGTTTTAGTGGGCGGACCAATCACTGCCCTTGCTGCTGCGTCGCCTCAGCACATCTAACGTTTTATATAAAGTTAGACTACATATAAAATAACCAATAGCCGATAGTTTGTTGTATTTATAAAATGTATGGGTGTAGGATAGTTTACAAGATATTAAAACACTTTATTTTGCTATTTTAGTGTCGCAGTATTACCCTGATCTCCAGATTAAGAGGTGTTCCTTTTGAGGTTAAAAAGAAAAATAGTTGAAGATACTAGGAGCTACTGCAGAGGGGCGCAAGAGCCACCGTCGGCTCCCGAGCCGCGGGTTATAGACCCGTAACTAAACTGTAACTTAATTTGCATGCGATGCTATGTTCTTCCTGCTGTAACGTAATCATAGCCTGGTTCCAACTTGTTTTGACAGTTGGTAAAGACCTCAAAACAATTTCCTCATACCTGGCATCTTCAATAAGGGAGTAAACGTTTCTATGTGGGAGCTTTTCAAAATGCCTTTGTTTTTTGACGGGGTGAGAGTTTCAAACCACCTTTGGCGCCTTTGGTCAGGTCAAAATTCAGGCTTTGGTTTAGCCTAGCTTTACTGAAGGTTCATTTAATTGAAGGGATCTATTACAATTTATAAATTGAGCCGATATATTTTAAGTTAAAGGTTTGTTGTATTTTTGTTCATATGATTTTGGTAAAGTATTTGGGGCAGTCGCGTACTTTTTTTTTTTTTGCACTTCGCTTCGGATCTGCGAAACTATTTCCGCCCAGAATCCAAGTGCACGTCGTGAACACGTGAAGGTGCTTAAAAAAAAAAAAAATGCAAACTGGATTTACTCTATTTGAACGCCGTTTCCTCCTTCCTCATGTTGCAGATATCTTGTGCGGTCACGTTGGAATGAAGAAATAGTTCTAATGAATCTCGGGTGAGTCAACTCGACGTCTTAAAGCCTCGTCTGGTTCATTCCTTTAAACACTCATCCGGGAACACAGACAGGACCTAAGAAGAGAGCAGCTCGTATCAGTCATGTAAAATATTACTCTTGGCCTATCTATGCATCATTTTTATTTTATTTTTAAATTCTTATTTAATAGCCTATTAGAATTTATTTTATTTAAAAAAAACAATAATTATTATTTTACCCTCCCAAAGCAGTTGGTCGATCGTATAGTTGCAGGGCACCGCGCGCATTATTGATTATTCTACCGCGCGACGCACGGGAGCCAGGCCAGCGCGAGGGGGACGCACGGCCGGGCCATGAGCCAGGCCTTGAGCGCGAGGCGGACTCACGGGGAGGGCATGAGCCAGGCGGTCAGCGCGAGGGACCACGCCCACGCTGGGAGCAGGCTGACGGTCCGAGAGCTCATCGAGCTACACAGGAGATCCAGCGGGGCGCCAGCGGTAAGCACTTAGATTTGTGTCTATCTGTATTTATTTTAATTTATTTATTTACATTATTCATATATAATTTTATATATTTATAAAATAAAATAAATCTATTCTATTTCTTATCTATTTCCTATATCATGCACAAATAGTAGGCCTATTTGTTATATTTTATTGTAGCAATATTATACTTAATAAATGTAAAAGCAATTTAATTTCTATTATTTTGCGTGTGTCTCCCTCTCTCTCTCCTCGTTCTCCGTGGATGAAGGCGAAGCGACAGAGATCCCCCCGGGACGCCCTCACTCATCCCTACATGTGGGGTGGTAACCGTCCGGCTCCTGCTAACCCTGCTCTTGAACCCGGCGCCAATCCGCTGTCATCCGCCGCCGCGGCAGCACCCTTCAAAGTCTCCCGCTGCGGCCTCCTCGACCACGGTGTTTCCACGATCTGCCAGCCGTACGTCGAGCGCTCTCCGCCGCAGCGGGGCCTGGACCTACCCGCCGCGGAGCCGGGGAGTGTCGGTGGAGCCGTGAGCCTGTTTCAGTGGCAGGTGATGCGGGAGAGCGGTAGGCTGGGGGCCGTGACGGAGTCCCTTTTGGGGATTCAGGACGAAGACGGAGACACGTATGTGGTTAAGAGTTTTATTTATTTAAGTTGTGACATGAAACGTATTTTGAGATTGCGTGGGCAGACGAGACGCGCACGCACGCGTATTGACAAGCACACAATACGCATGGACACAGACAGACACAAACACATACACATAAAGACAAACACACGCACACTAAAATAAAGAGACACACTAAAAGACACACACATAAAGCGATACACACAAACTGTGTTTTTATATAATTTCTGTCATTTTCCATTCCTAGATGTCTTCACATCGCCGTGGCGCAGGGAAAGAGAGCGCTTGCCTACGCTCTAGCTAAGAAGAGCGTTGGATCCATCGACATCAACGAGAACAACGGTCAGGTCTGTAGGGATACACTTTAAAGGCTCAGTTATGGTTCCACGTAGACACCACGCAGACACTTCGACACATTCCTGAAACTGTTCTGGATCTGCGTCGGGTTTTAGTGAGCGGACCAATCACAGCTCTTGCTGCTAACGCAAGGTTAAAGGCGACATATTATGATGTTTTCCCAACAAGTAAACATAGTACTTGAGTTCCTGAAAACAGGTTATTGAAGCTGTTGGCTGGAAATAGATTTTAGGGGAAAGAAAAATATCGTCTACCGCTATTCCCCTGTTTCAGTCCCTTCAGAATGCGCTGTTTCTGGTGTCTGTAGCCTTGATGCAAATGAGCTGCTGCCCATTGACCAATAAGCTGTCAGACTGAACCATAGCATGGAGGGGAAGGGGTTGTTGCCGTTTGCTGACTTCTGGAGCTCTATGTCTATATTATATAATAATATTATGTACGGGTATTTATATAATCGAACTAATATCACGGCCAAAAGCTATGTGCGCCTCGGATGATATTATGAATGATAAAGACTGTCTGACGTCTCTGGTACTTCAACAAGTACAGACTCGTAGTGGGGGATATCTCGGCCATGGTTGAGAAGAATTGGGGGAAAGGAACTTCGGCTTTGACTCCCTGAAGTACATGAACCGCGACATGGAGGAGAAAGGGATTGTACTGCCTCCGAGCTGCCGGCCGCCGTCGAAGCCGCCCGGCTGCAGTCCAGCAGCTCCGGCGGTGTACTCCGGGAGCTGAACTGGCGCCGAAGCTAGGTGGCAGCTCCAGCGGACGAGCAGCTCCGGCTGGGGTAGCTCGGCAGCAGTCCGGCAGCTCAGCTCCGGGAGTACAATCCCTTTCTGCTCCATGTGTCTCCTCCTCCCGACTTCCCTTCGGCGGCAGCTCCGGCGGGGTGAGCTCGGCGCCAGAGAAAGGGATTGTACTCCCGGAGCTTAGCTGCAGGGCTAGCGCCGAGTCCCCCCCCGCCGGAGCTGCTCGTCTGCTGGTCCACACAATCTTAGCGATGCTCTGATGGGAGGGGGGTGGGGAAGTGGGAGGTAATATTCAAATGTGCCCCCTTCCTAGTAGGAGGGGGCGCCGAAACTGACTCGCTCGTTTGGTAGCTGGAGGCGGGCTGCTTCCAGAAATGCGTATCTCACTCAAAAAATCATATACAGACTTATTTCAAAGTTTATATGTGTGTGGGAGCACCATCTACCCACAACAACACCCCAAATCCCAGGAAAAGTGCTGTTTTCAAAATATGTCCCCTTAAACATTTTTGGGGGGCGCACGTCAGGGCCTTGCGGCAGACGCACGGAGGGTCCGTAAACATCCTTGCTTTGCGTCGACATGAAAGCATAGCTAAGCCTTTACTCAGATTGCGTGTATGGTTTAGTTATTTTGGCTAAGCAAGGTAGGCTCATTGAAATGTAGCATCGATGGGGTCATCCAAATGGTTTAATCTGATAAAGTATATGAATGAATAACAATGATTCAAAGATTAACGGAAATTGGCACGGGAGTGGCAGTTGTTTAATCAGATTTTTTTTGAACGCCAGGCTACGCCCTTTATTTGCAGGCCAGGATATGTTTTGATATTTATTGTGAAACATACACTTGGATGGTTTATGTAGTTATATACATAAAACTTATAGTTATATACATAGTCATACACATAAACATATGTATAGTCAAACATAAACATATGTGTATAACTACATAAATATTATATATATAATTGTTTATACTCTAATAAACTATTTAAAGGGCAAAATTCAGGAACCATTGGCTATCGTTTGACGACAATTCATTGGTTTTTCGGGATATAGAGGTAAGCCAAAATTTCGTATAGACCTGGGCCCGTCTTACAGAAACTTCCTATCTATTGCAAAGGTTTACTAATTCATAGGAGCTGGAGCTCCATGCTGCCGTCCAGGAGAACTCTTATCTCGGTGTGCGTCGTGACGGCTGCCGCAACCGCTCGACCACTGATTGGTCAACGAGCAACAGGTGTGCAGCCTCCCCCAGCCCCAGAGTCCAATCAGACTGACTCGGGGCCAGGTGAGGCTGCTGAGGCCAGCCGTCATCCACACACACAAAGGGGAAGTCTGAAACTGAAACTCTGCCACAAGATGGCAAGTTCATTTTGAGAGCGAGGGAGGGAGGGAGGGAGCAACCAAAGGGATAGAGACACAGGAGAGATAAAGAGAGACGGGTGGAAGCGAAGAGCAAGGGACAGGCAGAGGGAGAGAGAAACACAGGACAGATACGTATAGAAAGAGAGAGAGGGGGGGACAGGCAGAGGGAGAGAGAAACACAGGACAGATACGTATAGAAAGAGAGAGAGGGGGGACAGGCAGAGGGAGAGAGAAACACAGGACAGATACGTATAGAAAGAGAGAGAGGGGGACAGGCAGAGGGAGAGAGAAACACAGGACAGATACGTATAGAAAGAGAGAGAGGGGGACAGGCAGAGGGAGAGAGAAACACAGGACAGATACGTATAGAAAGAGAGAGAGGGGGACAGGCAGAGGGAGAGAGAAACACAGGACAGATACGTATAGAAAGAGAGAGAGGGGGACAGGCAGAGGGAGAGAGAAACACAGGACAGATACGTATAGAAAGAGAGAGAGGGGGGGGACAGCAGAGGAGAGGGAAACACAGGACAGATTACGTATAGAAAGAGAGAGAGGGGGACAAGGCAGAGGGAGAGAGAAACCACAGGACAGATACGTATAGAAAGAGAGAGAGGGGGACAGGCAGAGGGAGAGAGAAACACAGTGACAGATACGCTATTTAGAAAGAGAGAGAAGGGTGACAGGCAAGAGGAGAGAGGGAAACACAGGACAGATACGGTATAGAAAGAGAGAGAGGGGGGGACAGGCAGAGGGAGAGAGGAAACACAGGACAGATACGTATAGAAAGAGAGAGAGGGGGACAGGCAGAGGGAGAGAGAAACACAGGACAGATACGTATAGAAAGAGAGAGAGGGGGACAGGCAGAGAGATGCATCACTAACTGCTGTTGACGTGTTATTTCCCCTAATTTCTCTCTTTCTTCAAACCACCGGGACCGTCTGCACGTGGCAAACATCACCAAGTTTGATGGCGGCGCAGAACGGCATAGTTCTGCTGACTGACTGACTTAATAATCTGCCCGGCGACGCTCTTTTTATCTAATTTACCCAGAGTGCCTTGCACATTGCGGTGATCACCAACCAGCCTTTGATCGTGCAGGACCTGCTCCTTCTGGGGGCGGAGGTCAACATGAGGGACCACTGGGGTCGCTCTCCCCTCCACGTGTGCGCTGAGAGGGGCCACGCCCTGACCCTCGAGGTAATCACAACAGTGGGGTGAAAAAGAACTACAAACAAATATTTTTTATCGTCAGTTTTCCTTTACATTTAGCAGAAACCTGAACCAAAGCGACTTACAATAAGTACATTTGTAATAAGAAAGAGTAACGACAATATTGCGCTGTTGGTACAGTAAGGATGTTCATAGAAGCAAGCTGCCAACACTAACCATCACTAGGGTAAGACGATACACAGCTCAGTTCTATGACTAAGTACGCCGTACAATAAGTGTGTACATTAAGTGCTTACAATTACAATACAAATGGCGCATTTCCATTAGCACGGCTCGGCTCGATACGGCTCGGCTCGGCTCGGCTCGGTTTGGTTGTGTTTCTATTACAACTGGTGCCTCCTCGACGTGGGCGGGGTCGTCATAACACGTCTGCGCGAAACCGCTGTGAACGCTGTGACGTCATTTACACGGCGCCGAGCAACGTACAAATCCGGAAGACCAGAACAACAACAACAACAACATCAGAGGAGGACAGCATGGAGGACATGGAGGCGATCGTGTTGCTGCTCACCCTGTGGCTTTTTGTCGCACAGAAGGCAAGAAATGAGAGCCAGAGAAGACTCCGGGCCGCGAGACAAAACACTATTGAAAAGTCGCGCGGTTATGACGCTTCCAGTGATGACACTCATCGGCCAATGATTGGCCGATGAGCCGAAGCGTTACTAAAACGTGACGTCAGCCGACTGCCTTCCACTGATTGGCCGCCAGGGCTGAGGTGATACCAAAAATGTACCCGGTTGCAGGTACTGCGTGCTAGTGGAAACACGCAAATAGCGCGCCGAGCCGAGCCGTACAGAGCCGAGCCGTGCTAGTGGAAATGCGCCAAAAGACACAACACAAAACAAGACAAGGCAGTGAAGAGGTTTCAAATATGCAGATGTTGGTGATACATTCTGTGTGGTAACTTGACTATTTTTCACCGTGGCTTATAGTGGAAAGAAAGGAGCGGGACTATGGAATAACAAACAAGGACATGTTCAGAATGTGAATTCATTGAGTGAATCCAAAAATCTAAACGGTAGATCACAAAGCTGTGAAGAAATCCTCCCTGTGGATTCAGTGAATAAGTCCCAAATTCTTACAAAAGTGTTTTACTTCCCTTAAACACTTTTTGCTTCGCGATGTGTTCGGTGGAAACATCCACCATTTCCTCCTTGGTTTGTGTTCTGTGCTCTCGCGGTACGATGCGTCTCTTTAAAGGCTTTGTATGTTTGACGCTCTATTTTAATTTTAACAGACCTTCCGAACGGCCCTCTGCCTCGGACACTGCCAATCGATAAACGTGGAGCTGTTGAATTACGAAGGTGAGTGGTGCTTTATCAACATCGAATTAAAGTAGCAATTCATTTAAAAAATAATAACAATTCTTGGTTTTTAAGCATTATGTCAGGGAAAATATGTCAGATTAAATGTAATTCAAATTTTCTGATATTTACACGTCTGTTAATTAGCCAGCTGCCTTTTTTTGCGCCGCGGGGGAAAAAGTCCTGATTTTAAATTAAACCGACGTTTCCTGCCCATCTATGTACCTTTCCTAACGTTGAGCTGTTAAATCACGAAGGTTGACGGCAGGGGCGGATCTAGGATTATGGGAGATCCGAGGCTTAGCCCAGAGGGAGAAAAGATGTATGCACAAAGTTCTTTTTTTAAACTTAATTTTTTATTGCTAATTCAGAAAACACATTACATACATACTTTATCTAGACAAAGGTGCTGTCCTGAAGGATCCACGAATAGTGTGTTGCATCTGCTGAAAAAAAGAAAAGATAAAAAGGTGTTAAAACTGATCATAAGCATTACATTAAAATCTTGCAGTGCATGTAATCCTGATTGACATCTCATAAACTTCAGAACTGAAAAACAAACAAACAAGAAGTTTGTTTTATTATCTTACATTAATGCTGCCTGGCACCTCTGCTGTCTTGCTCTGTTCTTCACTCCTCTCTTCTAAACTCCTTTTTGCTTCTCTGTCCACTCCTTTCCTTTCCAGCATTAGTTTGATATCTTCAATTTGACTCTGTCTGCTCTAAACAGTTTCATCTCTTGTGTTGAATAGTCATTTTTGCTTCTCTGTCCACTCCTTTCCTTTCCAGCATTAGTTTGATATCTTCAATATGACTCTGTCTGCTCTAAACAGTTTCATCTCTTGTGTTGAATAGTCATTTTTGCTTCTCTGTCCACTCCTTTCCTTTCCAGCATTTGTTTGATATCTTCAGTTTGACTCTAGTCTGTCTATCTCTTGTGTTATGTGTTCTCAGTTTCTCTTCAAGAAAGAGAAACTGAGAACACATAACACAAGAGATGAAACTGAGTTTAGAGCAGAGTCTTGTACTGAAGATATCAAACTAATGCTGGAAAGGAAAGAAGTGGACAGTGAAGCAAAAATGACTATTCAACACAAGAGGAACTCCTCCTCCTTTTCTTCCTACCTCCTCTTTTTCCCCTTCCTCCTCCTTCTCTTCCTCCTTCCATCTTCTTTTTTCTTTTCCTCCTCTTCCTCCTTCTTCTTTCTTTTCCTCTGTCCTCCTCCTTGTCTTTCTCCCCCTCCTTCTCTTCCTCCCTTTCTCCCTCCTCCTCCCTCTCCTTTCTTTTCCTCCTTCCTCCTCCTCCTCTTCCCTTTCTCCCTCCTTTTCTTCCTTCCTCCTTCCTGGTCTTTTCCCCCTTCTTCCTCCTTCTCATCCACCTATTCTTTCTCCCTCTCCTTCTTCTTTCTTTTCCTCCTTCTCTTCCTCCCCCTCCTGCTCTTTCTCTTCCTCCTCCTCCTCTTACTCAGCCTCCTCCTTTTCCCCCATCCTTGTTGGTACGGACATGCTGCCTTCCAAATTGATGACAAGGGAAACAAAATGCAGAGTCTCTGGAGACAGAGTACTCCAGCCAACAAAATTCCTCAAACCAGCTCTTGTTAAATGCCCTCTGCTGGATACCAAATTGGCTGAACGGGTACTGGGAGAGGGGCACCTGCTTTGGGCCACTTTCTTTTGTCCCTAAATCAATAGGAGGCAGTACACCTGCTCTCTCTTGTTGCTGTGCTGTCCCTTGCTGCTCATCCCTGCATGTAGCTGACTTATCTGCGTAAAACAAAACAAAAATCCTTTTCAAATGTCAAACACACACACACACACACACACACACACACACACACACACACACACACACACACACACACACACACACACACACACACACACACACACACACACACACAGTCAGTGACTCATGTGGTTATATTTTATCCACTTTACCCTTCAATTTAGATTTTTATCATGTAGCTAGCGTTTATGTTGTTGTATTCACTTTAGCCTAATTGCGTGTGCTAACAGTTATCTGTCAGTAAAGTGTCACACACCGAGTGTTAATCTAAAAATTCACAGACCTGAAACATCTGTTCCGGCGTTGGCATTGCTGGTGGGTCGTTGCGCCGCCACTGAGAAAAATTTCCTAATATCCATTATCTTCTACGTCCATCTGACAGATTGCGGAATCAACACAGGAAACAGAATCAGGGAGGACACACTTCTTCTCGGCAGGGCAGGCTATGAACGCAGGTTACTTTCCCGCTGCTGCTGCCCTCTCTTTAGACTCCGGTACTGCAGGAAGGCTACACTTCAGGGGAGGGAGACTGACCGCCAGTGCACGTTAGGCTTTTTCCCCCGACTGTAAACATTCGGGGCTTTGGCAAAAACATCCGGGGCTTGAGCCCAATAGCCACCCCTAAACCCCGCCCCTGGTTGACGGCCATTCTTACAAACGGGTTGAAATGTGAATTATTTAAATTTATTTCGTGGAAATTAATTGTGACCCAAATATTCCAACATTTAAAAATCGGTGAATTAGCTAATTAGCATTTTATTTGCGCACAACCTCAACCAAATCTTTTTACCGTTCTTAACACTACTGTTGTGTTTTCCTCACATTTCTGCCAATTTCCCCCTCAACCCATATAAGGTCTGAACTCTGTCCAGCCGTCTCTCTGTCTGACCTGTCTGTCTGTCTGTCTGTGTCCCCCTAAAGGTCTGACACCTCTGTCTCTGTCTGACCTGTCTGTCTGTGTCCCCCTAAAGGTCTGACACCTCTGTCTCTGTCTGACCTGTCTGTCTGTGTCCCCCTAAAGGTCTGACACCTCTGTCTCACCTGTCTGTCTGTCTGTGTCCCCCTAAAAAGGTCTGACACCTCTGTCTCTGTCTGAACTGTCTGGCTGTCTGTGTCCCCCCTAAAGGTCTGACAACTCTCTGTCTCTGTCTGACTCTGTCTGTCTGTGTCCCCCTAAAGGTCTGACACCTCTGTCTCTGTCTGACCTGTCTGGCTGTCTGTGTCCCCCTAAAGGTCTGACACCTCTGTCTCACCTGTCTGTCTGTCTGTCTGTGTCCCCCTAAAGGTCTGACACCTCTGTCTCTGTCTGACCTGTCTGACCTGTCTGTCTGTAGGTCTGTCCCCTCTCCATGTGGCGGTGTCTTCCTACAACACCCTAGTCCGGGAGTCACGGCAGCTAGGGGAGGGGTGCCCGCTGGTCGCCATGGAGATCGCCCGTCGTCAAGGGCAGCTGGCCGCCTGCGTCAGGACGCTGCTGCTCCTGGGCGCTCAGTGCAGCACCCAGGCAAGAAGGAATCAAACCAGAGTGGAGGCACCCCCTCTCTGCCTGTCTGTCTCTGTCTGTCTCTGTCTCTGTGTCTCTCTCTCTCTGTGTGTCTCTCTACCTGTCTCTCTCTCTCTCTCTGTGTGTGTGTGTCTCTCTCTCTCTCTCTCTCTCTCTCTCTCTCTCTCTCTCTCTCTCTCTCTCTCTCTCTCTCTCTCTCTCTCTCTCTCTCTCTCTCTCTCTCTCTCTCTCTCTCTCTCTCTCTCTCTCTCTCTCTCTCTCTCTCTCTCTCTGTCTCTCTCTGTCTCTCTGTGTGTCTCTCTGTGTGTCTCTCTACCTGTCTCACTCTCTAAACGAACCCTTTTCCCTCCGGCAGGACTGCAAGAACGGGAAGACGGTCCTCCACCTGGCGTCGGAGGAGGCGCAGGGAGAGCTGTTCCTCCTCCTCCTCCACCACCCCTCCTCCTCCTCCGTCATCAACCACAAGGTGCGTCCCGACAGACACCGAGCATGTTATCTCATTAGTCACATGCACCACGTAGCGGTCAGAGCAGTCGTAGCTGGCGATGACATGTTTGTACCCCAAGCTCTCCTTAACAATGCTAAGAAAAAAACGGAGAGAAAAAGTATGAATCTAAAAGGAGTAGCAAGGTACAGCCCGAGATTACCACGCACCGCCCTGCAGCCCGGGACATACTGACACCCCCCCGTCCCGT
>OLKM01002296.1:67048-75138 GCA_900291075.1 Melanogrammus aeglefinus | reverse complement strand
GAAATAAAGACTCTCTTCAGACACCAAATAATTGTCTTCTTGTTTGTATAGTACGTCATGTTGCTTGAAACGGGAGGCTTAAGGCTCAAGCCTACTTATCTCTTGAAAATGTATCATTAGACCAAGGTTTCTGTATCGATGACTGTTGTCTTCTGATGTGGATGTGAGAATGTCTTTGCTCCAAATTGTTTTTTTAAAAACATACGTATGCTAAAGTATAGTAATGGAGCACAAGTATGCATCCAATTCATGTGTGGTGACATTGATTTGTTTATATTTTACACTTGCATTTGTAAAGGTGTTGCATAATTAAACAAAACTAGTTTGAGATTGATATCCCCTTGTCTATAATGCCCTACACAGCGAAGAGAATCCCCGCCCCCTCCCGGCTGTTTAAAAGTAACTAAGTAACTTGTACTGAAAGATCATTTATAAATCAGCTTCTGTTACTTTTACTAAGTAGACTTTTTAAGACCAGTAAACTTGTTACTTTTACTTGATGTAAGGGTTAATTTAATGCACTGTCATTTAATTTTTGAGTTTGAAGTGCCAGTTTTCTGAGGCAGTAAGTTGTTGATGGATGCAATTTTGTTTGGTTTACAGCTAATTCCAATAAATATGCTCTGTGAAGTGAACAGTGAATATTTTCTCTCTATTTGATTATTTTAAGTAGTAGTAAGTATTAATATTACAGTAGCATTAAACATTTTCATCATTTAAAATGATTTAAACAGTACCTGACAGTAATATTGCCATTTAATTTTGTGTTGATTGCATTTGAAATAATAATAGTTTGTTCTAAAAAGTTAGTCTAAAACACATCATTTATTCTGTTGAATGTTTATAAAAGGCTTTAAATGCTTGTCTGATGCGTGAGCCTCCTTTCCCATGGAACAGAGGAGGAACGGTATCTGACAGTAATATTCCAAAGCTGTCAGGACAGCGTGCATTCCCCCTGTTCTCTAAATGGTCAAATTGAGTGATATCAGCCTGAAAATCACAGCACTTATCTGTTGTGGGGTAATAAGTCAGCAGTATGAATTTCAAAGGTGTGTGAGCCTCCTTTCCTATGGAACAGAGGGGGAACGGTATCTGACAGTAATATTCCAAGCTATCAGGATGTGTTCCCCCTGTTCTAAATGGTCAAATTTAATGATATCAGCCTGAAAATCACAGCACTTATCTGTTGTGGGGTAATAAGTCAGCAGTATGAATTTGAAAGATGTGTGAGCCTCCTTTCCTATGGAACAGAGGGGGAACGGTATCTGACAGTAATATTCCAAGCTGTCAGGATGCGTTCCCCCTGTTCTAAATGGTCAAATGTGAGTGATATCAGCCTTTGAAAAATCACCAGCACTTATCTGTTGTGGGTAAGTAAGTCAGCAGCTATGAATTTGAAAGAGATGTGTGAGCCTCCTTTCCTATGGAACAGGAGTGGGAACGGTATCTCTGAATCCAGTAAAATTATTTCCAAGCTGTCAGGATGCGTTCCCCCTGTTCTAAAATGGTCAAATTGCAGCCTGATATTAGGGCCTGAATAAATCACATGGCACATATCTGTTTGTGTGGTAATAAGTCCAGCAGCATGAGATTTCAAAGATGTGTGAGGCCTCCTTTTCCTATGGAACAGAGGGGGGAACTGTATCTGAAAGTATTATGAGATGAGCACACTTCCTTCCAAAAGTCCATAACATTCAAAAATGAAAAGTCTCTCACGAAATAAATGATATTTAATGATAGAAATCTACAAAGTACAAACATCTTCAGATAAAACTCGCTAAAAAAAAAGTCAGTTTGAACCTTAGCTCTCTCCGTAGTGCCTCTGTGGTACGAGCACAGCAGCTCGTGGGCGAGCTTTTTGTGTACGCGCGCTTCCTTCGCTCTTCGGGTAATTTCGGACGGGGGCGGGGACTAGGGGAAACACATCTCGATAGGGAAACCGATCTCGACACAACACCGGCTGTATTTGCCGTAATAGTAATACGCGGACGGGATTTGAAATACGTGGTTCTTTCCTTCTGAGCTCTGGTCATTCTGATTTAAGGTTTTATGGAAATAATTGTGTTTTGTCCTTTTTTCTTTAGCTTACATCCAGAGATGCATCTTGGGTTGTATTGTCATATATCGGTTTAAGACGATATCTTGCCAGATGCCATGACGTTAGACCAACCCCAAAACACGGACGTGACGGTTTTCTTTGTTTCTTTTTCAGTATGTTGGTGCCCTCGAGGATATGTTGGTGGCTTTGAGGAAAACCCCAAGGTAAAGTTAGTTGTATATTTTATTATGGACGGTAGTCCCAAACGGATGAGTTAATCATGTACAATCTTTTACAATGTATGTGATAGACTGTATCTATTTTTTTCACCCAAGCAAACCTACACCAGAAGTGTTAACAGATTACACAAGGAAGGTAGACTTCCTAAAGGGAATCCTGGATGCTGAGAAATTGGTCAGTATAGATGAATCATGCTCTGTCACACACACAGTTCAAATTGTATTGATTGTAATTTTCTCAACGGGTGAAATGCTGTATGTAATCACAGTAAAGAGAAAAAATTTCAGAGTAAGATCACTCCCATTTTTTCTTCAGTCTTCAACAACAGAGAAAGCATTAGCCAATCAACTTCTTGCTCCGGGACGAACTCCCACGATAGCCAATGAGAGAACGCCTGCGTCAAAGACGGTTCACATGCAGACGAAGGCCCGGTGTACAGAAGAGATGAGGAATGAGCTACTGGGCACGGTAAAGGGGCTGGCTTACTTTAAGTCCACCTGACCTTCAAATCTACTTAGTGTAACATTCTGCAAGTAAGACATTTTTCCTCTTTTCCAATCCCCTCACAGGACGCGTCGGGGACGGGTGAGGACCTTGTAAAAAAAATAAACCAAAACTTATTTAAAAAAGACAACTTAAAAATGCCTTTTTGAAATGTTATAACCCTTTTAATCTTTTCTCCTTAGGTAACGCAAATCAGGATTTGCGAAACAGAAGGTAAACAGAAGTCTTATCAAATACAGTTAAAGTTTAAGGATGTGTCAAAGGCTGTGTTCAAAGATAAGGTCCATTTATAGGTGACATTGGCCGTGCATCCATTGTCAGTTTCCAATCCTCAACACTTGAAACGCAGAGACACCTTAGTCAGACTAGAGCTGGAAAGAATATGAAATGTATCGTGGCTCCGTAATGAAATGACCGGATGTTCTACATTTTTGCCATTAAGCAGACACTTTTATCCAAAGCGACTTTCTATAAGTGCATTGGTCAAGATAGATAAAGAATATATTGCTGTGTCGGTACAGTAAGGATGTTCATAGAACCAAGTGCCAAGCACTAACAATTGTTAGGTTAACCCATTCCCCGTATACAACAAAGATAGCTAGGATAAGAAGCTCCACTATGCTAAGTAAAAACATTTTAAGTACATGGATTTACAACATACAATAAGTGTGTAGTAGGGTCAAGGTGAACTCTGAACCAGTGAAGAGTCTTTTGCTGAAGCTAGTGAGCGACTCTGGGGGTCCTGGCCCGTGGGGTGGCGGCGTCAGCGGGCGGCTAACGGGGGGGGCCTTGTGTCCCTGCTGGGGTCCTCAGGGGCGTGCCTCTGGACGAGCGGCAGACTGCGACGGAGCTGGACGCGGTGCTGCAGCACCACCACCTGCTGCAGGAGAAGCTGGCCGAGGACATGCTGCACCTGGCCCGGAACCTGAAGAACAACACCATGGCTGCCCAGAACATCATCAAGCAGGACAACCAGGTGGGCCAACCGACGAACCGGAAACCGGGGGTTGGGAGGGTGGCTGTGTGCTGATGCGTGGTGGTACTCTCTTACTGTGCAGTTAGTGTGAGAAGAAATCTAGTTTGAGACATTTTGATCTTCTTAACCCTAACCCTATCAAGATTCAAGATGGTTTCATTGTCATTTGCACAACAATTACAGAGCAGTCGCTGGCAATCAAATTCTTTAGTCTTGGGCTCCTCCAACAGTGCAATCACATTGTTAGATGTGTTCACGTTATAGTGAAACTGATTCCCTTCTGGCTGCAGATATGATAATAATACATTTTATTTTCGGCGCCTTTCAGTCACCCAAGGTCACCTTACATAGGGTAAAAAGCATACAGCAATAAAAGCATCAAACATTATATATATGATATGATATCGCAGTATGGAGTTGAAAATCACATACTAGGCAGTTTCGGCTCGCAACCATTTCTTTCAGGTGTTCAGATGCGAGCCTGTAAGATCTCAGGGTACCACCGGCCCTTCCAGGTGCAGCGCTGGTCATCCTCCGGTAGTAACCGGCCTGTGTTCCCCTCCGGCTCCCGCAGACGCTCAGCCACTCGATGCGGCAGGCCGACGTGAACTTTGAGAAGCTGAAGACGGAGTCGGAGCGGCTGGAGCAGCACACCAAGAAGGCCGTCAACTGGTTCCTGTGGATCATGCTCTTCCTCGTCTCCTTCACCTTCATCAGCATGATCCTCTTCATCCGAATCTTCCCCCGGCTGAGATGAGGAGATCGGCGTGGCGGATGGCCAGTTTACCATCGGAACTCTTCAGGGGGGATGGGGTCTGCTTGTTTTTGAGCAGGACAATGACACAGAACGAACGGATCACATTGCTGAGGGGGCCGGGGCTTCGTCTCCGTAGGTCGCGTTCAAAACATTTGTACATTCAAAATCGTGGTCAGCAATTGGTACTTCCAAACCTCTGTATAACTTGTGTTGTGACAAAGCAGTACCTCTATACACACATGCAGTCTTATCAGCCTGGCCTGCTATAGATTATGTTTTTCAGCAGGAGCACCAATGCTTTAGAAGGCATTTGAGTGCTGTAGAATTGTGTTAAATCACAGCACACGATGCCATAATTGCCTTAGTTGTTAATTAAGAGAATATATCCAGGTCATTCGGTCAGCACAGGCATGCTCCTTCACACAGCGACCACTGTTGGGCTGAAGAAGAACGCTGTGCCGACACATTGGCTGACCGCTTGATGTTATGAATCCATGCCCCATTATGAGCCTTATCTCAGAAGTGCAGTGTCTGAGTGGTACTCCAGTCCGGACGTAAGAGGTTCAACCTTCAATGGTCACATCGTGGTCTGAGACTGTTGAAGGACTATAGTCTGAGTAGTATGGCTGAGATATTGATGTCTTTGGGTCAGATTTATGACCGTAAAAGGTCTCGGGTCTTAAATATCATGGAGCATGAATTAGCGAATGATAGTCAGAAAGGCTTTGTTTAGCTAAAAGCTGTATTGGAGATGTTTTTAGTCTTGGTAATGAAGGTAACCGATTGTGATGCTTATTATAGATTATTGACTTATCCTGGAGATTACTCCCCGCCAATCTGATGAAGTATATTATGTATTTATCACTTACACAAATAATTAGGAGTTTCCTGTAAATGAAAAGCCTTCTAGCGCCCTCTGCCGTTCAACTATTGACCGCTGCAATATCTATACGTTGCCACAGGGTGTCAGCCAAGACTTTTGAAAAGCAACACATAACCCCAACGAACCCTTCCGCCTATTTAAAAACTATTCGAGGGAAGACGTTTGACTAAATAAAGGCTGAGAGCTATTGAACCTCGTTAAGCATTTGGCGTGACCATTATTTTCATCAGTTTGATGAAAAACATACTTCTGTTTATGCTTTGACAAGGCTGAACTTTTAGCGTTCACCTCGGAAGCCAGTAAAGCAAAACGTATAAGTTATGCTTTGCTTGGCCTTTCGGATGGGGGTGTAATGCGCTCAACTCCAGCCCTTCGGTATGTTCCGCCCGTGTTGTGAGTGAGTTTGAATCCGAGGCCATTCCGAGGTGTTGGTTGCCGAGCGGCCTGCCTGGGCTTGCCGCTCCGCGGTGCTGGCGACTTCCCTTCTCCTCTCCTCCTGCAAGCGCCCTACCTCACGTCTTGCAGCAGGGCTATGAGGCCCAGCTCAACTGCTGTGTATTTCGGGATCCATGGGGGGTATTTCTATCTGGCGGAAGCCAAGGTATGTAGGCCACCAGGAGACCAAATCAGGTTGTGTGACAGAGGTGGAGGCATCGCTCATATCGTCACAGCTGCTTTAGGCACGCCACGACACTAAAGCAGACTCAAGTCGGTGTGTTGGGCTTTTGTTTTAAATTTCCCTAAAAACATTCGTTTCAAAGTAGTCATTTCGTTTTCGGTCTTAAATTTACTACGAAAACTGAAATATTTTCTATGTTTTTGGTGATAACAATGTGTGTATGCTAGCTGTTCTGTATCAGCGCCGGGACATTGCCTAAGTGTAGTCCAGGTGGGTTTTTATGAATGGAGAGTGTAAGGCTAATTGATGGTGTTTCTCTGTGACCTTTGACCTGATCAACTTGAATGAGCCCCTGAGGCCAGTTCTCTATTCCTATGGAAGCTGGCTCCAAACACAGTCGTTCATTATTCACAAAAGCAATGTGGAGGAGCATATCTTATTTTAATAAACAACTAAGATAATCATACATCCAGTTCACCACTCGCTTGTGTCTTTCTTGTCCTATTATAAAGCCACCTTGGTGTGTGTGTGTGTGTGTGTGTGTGTGTGTGTGTGTGTGTGTGTGTGTGTGTGTGTGTGTGTGTGCACGTGCGTGCGTGCGTGTGTGTGTGTGCACGTGCGTGCGTGCGTGTGTTTGATTTAGGCCTACTGAATCCTTTAAACAGCAAGGTGCATACAAGTTCTAAGACATACAACAAGTACTTCCATTTAGCTCTTTTTAATTTAATTTTTGGCTGTGTTTACACTCGAGGATTTAGGTTGCCGACAGAGATGAAGGTAGAGGTTATTCTTTTGTTTTTTTAATTTTCCGTTTGCTTCTTTGCCTCGGGGTAACAAGAGGGTAAAAAAATTGCAACTTGGGTGCAAAAATTGCACCCAAGTTGTAAAGGTTCTCCTATATTAATAATTGGAGGGCAAATACCGCTGTAATTCGACTTGCAGGTGAGTCATGTCGTGCACACAAGTCGCGTCACATTTGGAGCGCATGAGAAGCCCAACCGCTTTGTTGTAATCCGTGTTTCGATTACACAATATACGGTACAGTTTAGTTTATTTATAGCACCCTTCAACACACAAAGGACCTGCATTCTGCGTAGGCAGGAATCACAGTATAAAAGCGTTTAAAGGACGGCCATTAAAATAATGAATGTGGGATAAGTGTGGCCTTTTCCCTCGGCAGATGAACCAGTGAACTTAATCGTCTAATCTCTCCTGTCTGCACAGGTGTTCTGGTCCATGTCTCTGTTATGTTTCCTACCGTTACACAGTTGCTTCTGAACCCACCCACGTGTGTGTGTGTGTGTGTGTGTGTGTGTGTGTGTGTGTGTGTGTGTGTGTGTGTGTGTGTGTGTGTGTGTGTGTGTGTGTGTGTGTGTGTGTGTGTGTGTGTGTGTGTGTGTGGTGTGAGGTTTACGTTTGAGTGAGAGTCTGCCTGTATCTGTCTGTGGTTATGTTGTGTCTGTGTCTCTTCCTCTGTCCACAAAACAAACTCCCACTCTCACACACACTACAACACACACACACACACACACACAACACACCACACAACACACACACACACACACACACACACACACACACACACACACACACACACACACACACAGCTGTGTGACGGGAAAAAAGGTTAGAATAGATAAATCTGGATGCAACATCTTTAAGAGAGAAAGAACCATACAGAGGTGGGGGCGGGGGGGATACTATAAGTGTCATGTAGTAAAGAAAAAGGATCATTAAAAAAACGGGAAATGTCTACGCACGGCAGCATGTCCTAAGTGTACATACATGTGCGTGTGTGCACATGTGGGTGCGTTTTGCATGCGTGCGTGTGCATGTGTGCGTGCCTATAGCACCTCATGGACCCCAGCTATGTGTCATTCAGAGCAGCCTGCCCCCCTGCCTCTCTCTTCTGACCGACCAGGTGTCAACATGTGGGTTAATGCCCTGAACCCTCCAGCCGTCAGCCGTCCCCCCCCCCCCAGCAGCAGCAGCAGCAGCAGTGGCGCTGACTCAGAGGAACCGCCACGGCGGCCCCCTACACAGGCGTTGACGTCTAGAGCCCAGGTAGTGCAC
>OLKM01002296.1:44548-59548 GCA_900291075.1 Melanogrammus aeglefinus | reverse complement strand
TCCTTCCCTCTCTCTCTCTCTCTCTCTCTCTCTCTCTCTCTCTCTCTCTCTCTCTCTCTCTCTCTCTCTCTCTCTCTCCTCTCTCTCTCTCTCTCTCTCTCTCTCTCTCTCTCTCTCTCTCTCTCTCTCTCTCTCTCTCTCTCTCTCTCTCTCTCTCCCTCTCTCTCCCTTCTCTCTCTCTCTCTCTCTCTCTCTCTCTCTCTCTCTCTCCTCTCTCTCTCTCTCTCTCTCTCTCTCTCTCTCTCTCTCTCTCTCTCTCTCTCTCTCTCTCTCTCTCTCTCTCTCTCTCTCTCTCTCTCTCTCTCTCTCTCTCTGTCTGTCCCTCAATGGCTCTATCTCTCTCTCTCTCTCTCTCTCTCAGTCGCTCTCTCGCTATCTCTCAGTGTATCTCACTGTCTCCCCCCCCCCCCCCCCCCCCCCCCCACACACACACACATCTCTCCCCAAATCCCTTCTCTCTCCAGCCTCCCTCTTTCCTCTCATCATTGGGGTAAAGTGGTCCTCAAAGCAGCAGCAGATGAGAGGAGAGAGTGGAGCAGGCTGCCAACCCGGGCTACTCACCCTCCCTGGAGGGCCAAGGGGGAAGTGTAACTACAACAGCCCCCCCACTTACCAAAATTCAGATACAATTCAGTGTAGGACTAAAGCGCGATCGGGCAAGAAAGCCAAACAGTTGAGCACAGACACCTGTTTTCTGGGATGGATTTTGGTAGCCATGGCACTAGTGGTTGTGGCCGCGGCTGTAGGAAAGGAGGGGGGTGGGTGGGGGGGGGGGGGTTGGGCATGTGCTGAGTGACCGTGAGGACGGCGAGGATGGCAGAGAGAGCGACCTGCGGAGGGTGACCTCGCCGGCCTAATCTGCCGTTAGATACGTCTGCGTCCCCGTGTGTGGGGAAAGCAGGGCTCACAGGAGTCTGTGAACCCTGGGGTTCAGGTTTCTCCCATGGAGGGGTGAGGGTGCTCCCCTTTTTGGGGAGAATTTGGCGGGCCTTGGGAGGGGAATTACCTTGGCCTACAGCTAGTGGTCAGGTGGTCCTTTTGAGTAAGCAGCTTCATTAATGGCCGCTGGGGGCTGCGGCTCGCGTTTATTTTTCCTACGTCTTCGATTCCACACAACCCGAAAGGATTTCCCGCCACAAGTTCATTAATGATCTTACGATCTTGTGTGGGAATGAGAATACTTGCGAGCTGCCTCATCTATCTGCCTTCTATCTCCCATCTGTTGCTTCACAGCCAGCGTTAATGCACCCCAAAACCTAGCCAAGCCCGCCGGGTTTTGGGGCTGTTTTGAAGGCTGTATCCCCGACGGTGGAGTTCCATCTTAGCAGCGGTGCACGTGAGTTATGGCAGAGGATGGCACGCAGATACAGAGTAGACACCCACCATGCAGGCCTACTTCCAGCGACTCATCGATGCCAAAGTATAAATCAAGCTGAAGACCTTGCATCTTGACATGGCAGCTTAGATGCAAAATCGATTGATCAGCAATTGTGAGAAAAGAGGGGATGTCTGTTAAGAAATACCCTGGCACTTTAAAAAACGTTATGTCTCACATCCTTCATATTTACGTACACAAATCTATCATTTAAACAGCAGTGAATAAAAGTTGTCATTATATTTGAGATCTGTTTGATGGGAGAGAGAGAGAGGGAGAGAGAGAGACAGAGAGAATGAGAGAGAAAGGGAGAGGAAGGGAGAGAGACAGACTGACGACAGACAGACAGACAGCCAGGAGGCCAGCGGATCAATTTTAGGGTCCAAAAGTAGACGTTATCGTCATGGCTTATGGGATGTGTGCTGTATGTGTGAGCGTTATCGGAGATCTGTATCCGATATCACAGGGCACATAATCGTGGTGTTAAGCCATGCATCTTGTGATGGTGTTCCCTTCGGGGCTTAGTCCGTCTCTCCGATGGCTTATGCTGATGTCTGTCCACATTGTCAGCACTCCGCAATTATTGCTTTCCTCGAAGAAAAACCTGTGTTCCAGTCATTGACCTTGGATCAGTTATGTCCAACTTCTTCATACAGCAAAAAACCCTGTTCCAGTCATGATCGATGGTTAGTAAGGGGAAATACATACCTAAATAAAGATAAAAATAAGTCACTTTACGTCGGTTTTTTGCCATTAAATTGTAGAAAACGAAATGCCTGGTCATCTCTTCAAAAGATTAGGGCCATAACTAACAACTCAACAATTGGCTAGTGTACCGTTTTTTTGTGGCGTTTTTTTAATCCAATTCTTACAAAAAAGAAAGTATTTTACTCAAGGACTTACACAGCAGAGCCATGGCTTCTATCCAGAGTGTGCATTGGCCCACAACTACGCACCTGAAGGGATAAGCTGCGTGTGTGTGTGTGTGTGTGTGTGTGTGTGTGTGTGTGTGTGTGTGTGTGTGTGTGTGTGTGTGTGTGTGTGTGTGTGTGTGTGTGTGTGTGTGTGTGTGTGTGTTCCACATTGTGCGCTCCATTTGTGTCAATCATTTATCATGTGGCTCAGCATAGCCAGTTTCAATTGTGACAATTACATCACGCAAGTGTTTCCAAACCGATACACTCTGCAGATGGAAACGATATACTTCCTTGTGTGAGTGGAATGAGTGTGTGTGTGTGTGTGTGTGTGTGTGTGTGTGTGTGTGTGTGTGTGTGTGTGTGTGTGTGTGTGTGTGTGTGTGTGTGTGTGTGTGTGTGTGTGTGTGTGTGCGTATGCGCGTGTATGTGTGTTATCGGTGAACACCCTGTTCCCATGTATCCATAACGACACACTGTCACATGCCAATCTGCAACGGATGACTCTTCCCTTGTGTGTAAAGCTGGAGAACATGAGTGGAATAGATAGAGGGAAATCTCTGTCTGTCTCTCTCTTCCTCGCTTCTTTCTCTCCACCTCTTCCTCCTTGGATATGTTTTGGGAGATTCTAGCTGGGGGGCTGAGCACCTCAACTTAAGAGATGCTCAGCCTAAGAGAAAACATTGCTTGCATATAATCACTAGCACACACACACACACACACACACACACACACACACACACACACACACACACACACACACACACACACACACACACACACACACACACACACACACACACACACACACGCACACACACACGCACACAAACAATGCACACATAGTGGTGTTATTGCACATCTACACACACGCAAACAAACACCCACACCCACACAGACGCACACACACAACTCTGGTTAGATCCTGGTGAAGAAACACACACGCGTGCGCAAACACACACATACACACATCAATGCACACGTAGTGGTGTAAATGCACATGCACACACACAAACAAACACACACACACACACACACACACACACACACACACACACACACACACACACACATGAATGCACATAGGGGTGTAATGCACATGCACACACACAAACAAACAAACACTCAGGTGCACACACATGCACAAGCTTGCGCTCATATACACACACACACACACACACAGTCATCCTGGCTCCCTAGGCAGCTTATTACCAAGTCTTCCATATCAACAAAGGAGAGACTTACTGCTCATTCAAACATATTAAGGCGCAGTGTGGAGCAGCGCGTGTGTGTGTGTCTGTGTGTGTGTGTGTGCACGCGTGTGTGTGTGTGTGTGTGTGTGCACGAGTGCGTGTGCATGTGGTATAAGTGTGTTGTGTGTGCTTTAAGTAAAAATGAATCGATGATCCGCTTTCATTTTTATAATGAATTCCAATTAGCAGGATCTGTTTTTCTCCTGAGTGCAGAATGGCTCCAGAGAGCGATGGCAGAGAGATACTTAGTGGACCTAATAGAGGCCATAAGGAGAGCGGGCTATGAAGGTCGGACTCTCCAGCCCTGGATGGAGGCTGATGGCTACAGCTATAGGCTATTGCTATGCCTATAGGATACGTATCATGTGTAATAACAATAATAATAGTAAATTAGATTTATATAGCGCTTTTCTAGGACTCAAGAGTCGCTTGTAATGGTGTTTTATGCTAGAATAAATGTAGTGTGGAGGATGGTGCGAAGAAAGTCTCATCAGAGGAACCCCCAACGCCTGGAGTGCCAACCGGTGGTTGTTCTGTGCGATTCAACGGCTTGTATCTGATGAGGGGCCCCTGTGTTACCCTAATGCGAGGCCCTTCCTGGGAGTGGCTCTATCCATGAGGAACATGCAGGCTGGTGAACCCAGGGTCTGCGTGCCTGCCGGGCCGTCTTTCCCCTCCAGCACCGTGGGTCGGACTGCCTATGTGGGGCAGTGGAAGATGGACAGCTGGTTGGGTACGTCCTGGTCATTGGTTAATTTTAAAAGCTTTAGGTTGTGTGTAGTGATGAAAGAACGTGATTCAAACAACAAACCACTTCCAGCTTCAAGCTCTTCTGTGTACACCCGTTTTAAGCAGGAGATGCATTACATGGTTTTTGCCATAAAGTTGAATTTCCCCCGAGTGAAAATATTTAATGTGCAGTGTGACATAGTACAGATGAAAGACTTTTTTAATCTGTCAAAAGGAAATAATTCAGTTTATGTAAATGTGAATAACAATACTATTAATACTAATAACTACCTAATTTATTATATATATATATATATATATATATATATATATATATATATATATATAATATATATATATATATATATATATATATATAATATATATATATATATATATATATATATATATATATATATATATATATATATAATATATATATATATATATATATATATATATAAAAAGTGAGACGCTGTAAAGTGGAGTGGATAAGTGAGGATCCTTCTGTTTTGGCCCGTTTACGGTTTACACTCACCTCTCAATATCGACATCAGAGAACACAAATCAAAAAGATATTCTTAATAGGCCTACCACAAAACGGCTGACAGGTGAAAGAACATACTACAAGGCTACTGGCTCACTGTGTGCAGCCCGATATCCCATCATGAGAGCCGGGTTTATTACAAGGATGTTTGTTATGCTAAGCTGCTGGTGCTGTGCGTCCCAGCTCCACATGTGTCGTCTCTAGTTTGTAGTTGCGTCACTATTGAACGGGAATAACCTGCCACATGGTTGTAAACAGATATAACGCAAACGTGCGCATGCGGTTGATTCACTTGAAAGTGAATAATTCAAATGCATTTCATATGCATATCCACATGATGTAAACGATCCATACTGTGTTGATTTACAGTCGAGGTCGCTCCAACTCGTTCGTCATGCAACGTCCAACCTCCAATGCCACGATAAACTTAAAAGAACTCTGAATTTGAATTCGTGATATAAAGTATTTCCAAAAAATATACACCATACGATAAACAGATTTGAACATGAAAGCCTAATATAAACGACTTCAAACGTATACAGACGAATCTTTACATAAGACATATCGCTTGATTTATAGTTGGCAGTGTGCTTTTGGTAGCGCAGACAGTCCGAATCCGTACTTCTTACGGGCTTTGACGGTGATCCAGTCCGGGCTTTGCGGCGCACCGAGCGTGCCCCAGCAGCTGACTGGCAGGACTTGTTTACTGGTGGAGACCCATTAGAGACGAAAGGGGGGAACCTGATGGGAGAGGTACCGCTTCAACGGGAATAGAAGTTTCCTCATTGGCCGTCTTTTTAGGCTTTTACCTTTGTTTACCTCATCCTTGGACTGTCGGAGACGGTACATTTACTTTAACTATCGTCAGCACAGAGACCACGTTTGCTGTTAGCTAGCTGCTTCCCCCCCAGCTAATCTGAAAAAAGACGGGCGGCGTGGTGTCGACTTTTCTCACTTTCCGGACACACTGCCGCTTATTATTTTTAATAGTTGATCAGATCGGCCGTGGTTCGTTAAACGAACAGGGTTTTTCCACCGCCGAGTCCCTTTTGTGTGCGTTTCCCCCCCCCCGGGTTGTCCATCGGTCCGCGCCGGCGTGGTCAGCGGGGTGAAGGGAGTTCAGAGGAAGGTCGTCGGGGGAAGCGATCCCCGGCAGCACGTTTCCCTGCACGTACTCCCAACAACACCACCTCGGTGATGTGGACACATCGGCGGGTTCGCATCTTGGAAAGGTGAGCTCCACACCGAGGAAAAAAAAACAGGACGGGACACTACAGAAAATACGTGAGATACATGAGAGACCTGTGGACTTAAAAAAAACAACAACAACTTAACAACAGTCAACGCTGGTTTCTAATTTGGTGTTATTACTAACTTACGACCCCAAAACACTGGGCTTCGTTGAAGTGAGATCGTGCTCCTTACTACAACTCACCGCTTTTGGACTTGTTTTTTTTTTTACTGTTCGATTGGAGGAAGTAGTTGACTGGAGCAGGGCATGCTTGCCATGGAGTGAACCCGTGGCGAGCGGCTCCGCCGTCGGGTGTTCCTCGCTGATCTCCTCGGTGAACTGGACCTGTTTTCCTGGATCCTCCGGTGCGCTGTGATAAACACATGAAAGACAACTACCGTTGTGCGCTTATGGAACATGAAGCTTTTTATCCGCACTTGTTTCGCCAGAACCCAAGACCACGTTATTTAAGTGGTCGGACTTTTGTAAGGGTCTCATCAAACTCCCATCGTTTTAAATCATAATACAACCACGTTGGACCCCGGCCCCTTTAGGGGGGGGGCAACACCATTTTTTTTTTTGCCAGTGTAATTAAAACTCATTTGGATTTTTATACGTTTTGTTATTATAACATACTTATTATAAAAGGACGTTTTTCTTTAGTCGTCGATTTTGTATGAACTTATGCAAGAGGAAATCACCTGGAAAGGCAACATGGGATGCTGGACGTTTAAACCGCAAACACCAAGTGTGTTTATTGTAGTGTGCATCTGCATTGCATGCCAGGCTGGACTATTGAATGGCGAAAGTAAGTATACTTTATTTGTTCTTGCAAGTTTGAATTGATGCATATGATCCAACTGCATTATCAACAGGAGAAGTAACGAATGCACACATTGGTAGAACGATAAGTAGTGCAAATACGACAAGGGCTAAACGAAGCGTCTTCATTTGCATTTCATTGAGGTAAAACGAATACATTATGGTGAATGGATATTTATTATGAGCGCAGAACCAATACTCGTCCCCAGAGAGGAAGTTAGTGTTTGACACTGCAGGTATATTCCCCCCTGTTGTACGCTTTCGAGGTCTTTTTCCTGTAATTAACAACAAGCCAGTACTTGTTGACACACAGCCTTTCATTTGTATTCCCTGGTAAAGTTATTTAAGAATACCTTAGCCCCGCCCCTCTCCTTAAAGATATATTATTGAGGCCTGTCGTGGATGCATCAGCCCCAGGGCCAGATTAGTCGTCGTGACTGGACGAGAGGGGTCTGTTGCAGCGGATCTAAACTGTGAGTTGCAGGATTCGCCTGGCGCCCGTCAGCACAGCTAGGCCTCTCGCGGCGACAACAAGGCGCAACAACACACGCGCACGTTGCGCTCGCCAGAAACGTAAACAAATGTAGCGCACACACACACACACACACACACACACACACACACACACACACTCGTCTTCGGAAGTTCTCGAAATCCCCCTTTATAAGTGCCGGATAAGCCTCCCCACATGATACAATTTAACACGCGTTTGAAACGAGGGCTATCATAACGTCCTCTGCCAGGGATTACTATCACGGTGCGAAGTGTATCAATGAACGCGATTTCCAATTAATGTGTTGCACTGACAGCGTAGTAAATAATCGGCATCCATTGCCCTGTTACGTGTATTTCTGTTTTTATGTTAGCGATGGAATTGTTTGAGTGGGAAAACGATTATTTTAGCGGTGTTTAAACGAACCTCATTCTACAGCAACGTTCATTTATATAATTTCTTCATTTTATTTATTTAAAGTATCGGACTGGATGTATAGCGATGGTCATGCAGAAGAACCCATTCGACCCGAAAACAGCTTAGGCTTCTTAACTGTTCCATAAATAACATCCCATTAAGCACTTTTCAATATATGTCCACATCGACGTTGATAGTAACCATTTTAAGTGATGAACACAATTGATGAATTGATTATAGGCCTACATGCAGTAACACTGCCTGACTTTTAATTGCCATTTGCGTAATTACAAGCTGCTCTTGCCATGTTATGGCTATTTACTACAGGGTCGATCAGGAGGCAGGGGCTTGAGAGAGAGGGTCTCTGAATACAGGTCTACTGGTATCTCTTTGAGGGAATGGAGCACATGTCATTTGTTGTTTCGGGTTCAGTACTCAATTCCTTGGAAGTAACTGTAACACACTAGGGCTGCTTATGCCTAAGGGTGGGGAAAAGACAAACAACCACTAAAAATACGTCAACAATTTTCTTCTGAATCCACACGTCAAAACACTTTATCGTAAACCCCCATTGACGGTGATTTTCTGACAGCAGGCTGAATAATGTAACATCGCCTTCTCTTAACGGGTGGTGGACTGGGTTGGTTCTGATGGAGGAAATGTTTGTGTGAAGGTTTTAATCCCGGTAATCAGCTCTCAGAGGAAACCACTGAGCTGTCTTCTTTCCTTGGATAACTAGCGAAAAACAAGTTGTGCAACTGAGAGCCATGCCCCCTTCTTGTTCCTCTCTCAGGCTCATGAAATGCTCTTTTTGAAAGGCGAGGGTGTGTGTTTGTTTGTGTGCGATTCAGTGTGTCGTTGCGCGTATGTGTATGTCGCCTCCTGTGTATGTACAGCTTTTAAACTGGCACTGTCAGACCTATGGTACGTAGGGTTGGAAGGGTTACAGAAGGTCAATATTGGTATGGCTCTTGTGCTGGATAGTAGAACACAACTAACAAGCGATTAAAAACATAAGCAGAAACAAAACTTGAGACGGTTGGATGTGTGATCCGTGTCTTTTGGTGTCGGTGTGTGGTAGCCTCTTCGTTGGCTATTTGGAATCCTTAGGCACCCTTCACTGAAGCGAACAGTGGCATTTTCCCACAATACTTTGCATGGATTGGAATGTGTTTGAAGTGGCCCACCCTGTAGGAGAGAGGGAGAGGGTAAGGGAGAGAGACCACGGTGTATACATTCTCATTAACTCACTGCTAGGCTTCTTACTAGCACCCTTCCCTTCCATGGGCGTTCTCTGTGTTTTCGGTGTACCCCAGGTGTCTTGTTTTCTTGGGTGCTGTTGTAGGAGGGGCCAAGCTTCTGAACGGTCTTGCCCGTGTGAATGGACAACTCTGGAGCTGCTTGCTGTCAAAAACTTCAGCCTCGGCTTCTTTCTCCTGTCTCTTGTTTTCCCCGCACCCAAGTCATGGATTCCCGTAGTTGATTATTTTTATGCTTTTTTAACTTTGCAGTTGTTGTAAGATGTACCGCCAAATTATTTAGTTTAGAAGAATTCATGCTAGGCCGATGTCTTGTCGGTGAAACGGCAGCCACAGCACGTGTCTATAGATTTCTACTGTGTTCTTGGACAGGTCAGAAAACACTCCCCACCCGTTGGGTGTCATGTGTTTTGTGGTGTTGTCCAGAAGAGCTATCTCGGCTACCGTTAGTGGAAAGGTTCTGTCGGAGGGGGTCCTTTATCTCTAAAAGTAGGCTACCCCTTTCAACTTCTTACTGCTTGCCAATGCATTTTTTTTTTATCTTGTTTGTTCACTTGTGTGTGTGTGTGTGTGTGTGTGTGTGTGTGTGTGTGTGTGTGTGTGTGTGTGTGTGTGTGTGTGTGTGTGTGTGTGTGTGTGTGTGTGTGTGTGTGTGTGTGTGTGCGTGCGTGCGTGTGTGGCGTGTGTGTGTGTGTGTGAAGCAGTGTTACCAATGTCAGAAGAAAAACACCACCTGACCTTTGACTCCCTCCATGCACTGCCTTTTGATGTGCTGAAGTGGGAACAGAACACTCTTGGAGCATATTTACCTGAGTCCAGTGTTGGCTGATTCAGCAACGTAGCATAGCACGTTTATACTGCATTATACTGTGTCGTTTTGATACTGTGCTTTTCTTTTCTTCATAAGCTAATAGTTGGCACAGAAATATTTAAATTGTATATTCCAGACAGGCTCTGTTAGATCTTGATCACTTTCACATAGCTATGGATTTAACACACCTATAAGCCGAATAGAAAAACAAAGTAAACAGAGAGAAACTTTTTTACCAGCAAATAATGGTTATAGTGTACTCACTCAATTGAACCAACCTTGCTTTACTGACATATACAACCATTGCTTGCTTTACTGACGTATACAAATATTCTGGATACCTTGTTTTAAGGATTAAAGGCTCAAAAAGCACCCTTTCCTTTCTCAATATAGCCATCTCGTGCCGTCTAAATACACACTATGTACACCAGCAGCACCACTTTTTCAAGAAGAAAATGGTGTCATTTGTTGTAGCACTTACTTCTATTTCTCTTCATAAAAGTCCCACGGAAATGTAAAACATCTCAGCCAGAAGTCCAGCAATCCCAGTGTCGTATGACTAACATGGACTATCACAGGAGCAAATAAAGGAGGCAGGCAGACCAACCGGTAGAGGGATGGCATCGCAAAGCTTAACTCAAGATGCACCTTTTCCTTCTGTTTGGACATTGTGTGCGTTAATGTTATTGTTATGTTTGATACTGTCTTGCTTGGTCTTTTGAATGTGATTGTGTGTGTTTTTTTTATGCCCAGAACCGATCACTATACTAGAGTGAACACGATTGCACTTCTGATAGAATCCTATACACTGTATTTAATATAAACCTCCTGCCTAATACAGTTGTGTGTTTCCTGACACACACACACATACACACACGTACACATGCACACACACACATGCACGCACGCACACGCGTACACACACACACACACACACACACACACACACACACACACACACACACACACACACACACACACACACACACGCGTACACACATACACACACACACACACACACACATTTGAAGTAAACACACACCAAGTGCCATTACGGCACGCTGCAACCATCTCATTCGATGGGCCGTGTTGCAGTTTGGACCTGCTCTATTTTAACTGTTGGCGACTTGACACTGTAATATTCAGTTTGAGCCGTGGCTGTAATGCAGGGATTAGCATGGCGTGCTGTCGGAACCCCCCCCCCCCCCCCCCCCCTCCAACCCCAGATGACTGCAGCAGACTGATTTGGGGATGAAGCCACTGTAGACGCTCGCCGACTACTCGTGTATTATTGATGACACAATATCTGCTTACATTTCTGAAGGAGGTGATATAAGACGTAGCTCTTTCTGACCCCACCCCCACCCCCCCCCCACCTCCTCCTCTCCCCCTGCCAAAGCACATTTTAGGTCATGCTTTTTGCTTGAGTGAACTCGGGTGATGTAGACAATTCGTGACACCATATCACAAAAGACAATGAACGATAACATTGAAATATTGATATTGTGGGAGAGGCCTTGTAAGGTAATATTTTGTACGGCTGGTCACGTTGAGTTTTGGGTTTATCTGTTTGGACAGACGTGTAGATCTTATGTCTCTTCACATTGTCCCATCTGGGTTCATATATACACATACATATACGTGTGTGTGTCCATGTGTGACTGACCATGATACTCTTAATGTATTCTCAGAGGTCTGTTATATGGGTGGGGTTTAGGAAGTCGTACCAGGCTTGAAACATGCGCACCACACATAATTGCATACGTTAATGATACATTTGTTGACCACTTATAATAATCGTGAACATTATTATAACTATGGTGGCCAGCAATCACCCAATGCTATGATATCGCACCATGCGATATCATAGCATGGTGCTTCATGGGAAACAAATGGATTAGAAGAGAATTATCATGGGTATTGATGTTATTATGAATTCAATCAATTAAATTGGGTAAATTGAGTCAAATAAAATAAATATGTTATTTGTTTTAGGCAATTATTATAGCCATCTAATACCCAGAATTGTACTTGCAGGCAATACTGGGCCGTTTGTTGACTTTTTGGTTCTTTGCAGCACACTGGCAGGTGTAACATTTCAACCAATGATATCATAACATGCTCCTTTTTATATACATCCTGCAACGGGCTAACGCACAGCCACAGCCGGCCTGTGTTTCCTCTCATATCGGCGCGGTCCCAGCAAATCCTGAAGGACGGAGCTGCATACAGACTAGGATTTATCAAAAGGGAAAGTGTGAACGTGAAAATGAGTGCAAAGCCGGAATCCAAAGTTCATGGGATGTTTTATTGGACTCAGGCATGAGCTGATCTGAGTGAGTGTGACACACCTTTTGGAGTGTTTGTTCCGTGGATTACCGGAAGGCACATGTTGTCAACATGCAGGACTTGACGATTGTGTGTGTGTTGAGGGATGATGCGAGCTTGAGATACCAGCATTTAAAAGGCAAAATGCAGCCTAATTTAGTCTCTTTTAAAGCAGCGCCAGGAATTTTTACAAGCGTTTCAACGTTTTTGCTCCCCAAGTCCAATGCTGGGGTAAACATGCTTGACTTTACAGGACAGATTGCCCTGTAAAGTCATTATTGAGGTACCACTGTCCCGTTTGCTTGCCTCTCAATTATGGGCAAATGGTAATTCCACTCAGGTTGTCAATGAGCAGAGGGGGCCATGTGTTTTATGGAGGACCAAACCCAACATTAAAAATAAGTAGGATTACATGGTAACTCAATTATATCCTTTGTCCTCATCCTGCTTCCTCTGTACTTCTCCCCCCCCCCCCCCCCTGTTATTGTTTGTTTCATCCCCCTATGTGTCGTCAGTGAACAGCACATGAGAAGGGTGAATAATAGCGCATGAAAATGTTTTTTTCCCCCTTTACATTGGCCTGGTGCACCTTTTTAAGTACTTTGATTTATACAGTCAATAGCCCATACGTTTTTTTTTTTTTTATCTCCCCCCTTCTCATCGAGCCGGGTTGTTCTCTTCCTTTCCTTCCTTCATCTTCTGACACTGCCCCTCTTCGGCGCCTCCTCCTCCTCCTCCTCCTCCTCCTCCTCCTCCCTCCTCCCTACTGTTTCGCTAAAAGGGTGAGAGGGTTCACTCTCTTCTGCTGACTTGTTTTTCTGTCGCGCTGCAGATGCGCACAGCCGGCAGACTCGCCTTCCACATGAAGACCCGGGGCGCGCGCACACACGCACGTACACACACACACACACACACACTGGTACACACACATGCACACACGCACACGCACACACACACACACACACACACACACACACACACACACACACACACACACACACACACACACACACACACACACACACACACACGCATGGACACACGTACACGGACACACACACACACACCGACCTGCTAATCCCTCTCTCTATGGGATGGGAAAGCCTCCCCTTTCGTACCCTCTTAGAGGTGTGCGTGCCATCTGTTTGTCACCTCTCTCTCCCTCTGTCCCCCTCGCTCTGCTATGTTCTATTATATCGTCGCCTGCTTTAGTCTCGTTTACACAAGGCTGGCTCACTCCAGCTGGGTCCCGACTGATGCCTGGCGTATACACCTGCACATCATCATCACCGACACCAGCAAAGCCGCCACAAGGACCTCTTGATTACGCTGTGTGAGTGTGTGTCTGATTTGACGAGCACACGTTTGCGCACTCGCGCACGCACACACACACACACACACACACGTGGCACACAAGTGTTTTGGCAAGGGGCTCCGTGTTTTGTTCTGGAGAGAGGGACTGCGATGGGTAACTATGGCGACCGCGATTGTTGTCGGCGATGGGTTACTACGGGGACAGCGATTGTTGTCAGTAAGTTACAGGGCTTTGCTGCGCATATCTGAAATATATTTGGGTACATCCAATCCCTCAGAGGGGGGTTCCCCTGTCATAGGAGTAATGTGTTTACTGCTACCATGCATGTTCTAATGTGCCGAAACAGTGGTGTTTATAAGTTGTTCCTCGGTTTTAAAGCCAAGAAAGAGAATTATTACTGTCTGTATCAGACAAATATTGTCTATCAGACAAATATATTGCATTCACGATAAACAAAGATGACGGTTGTACACATTTGCTACCTAAATGCTTTAGGATACTATAATTTGACGCGTTCCACTGCCTCTCATCTGTGCGCGTGTGTGTGTGTGTGTGTGTGTGTGTGCGTGCGTGCGCGTGCGTACGAGCGTGCGTGTGTGCACTCTGGTGAATACGTGCATGAATGTGAGGCGCACCCTGCATGCATGCTCCTTTTCTTGTTATTTGTATTCCTGTGAAGTGGCAATGTTCTAAAATAAGCCGGTGCCAACCACGATGGCCATAAGCCTGACCAGCTCCGACCCAACCTGGGCCGTATGGCGAAGCACCCAAGTCAGCCAGACACTGAATCATGCTTTAAGTGAAGTACGCTCCCATGACTCCACTACTACTACTACTGCTGCTACTACTACTACTACTACTACTACTACTACTACTACTACTACTGTCTACTACTACTACTACTACTACTACTTCTACTACTACTACTACTACTACTACTACTACTACCTACTACTACTACTACTACTACTACTGTTACTACTACTACTACTACTACTACTGTTACTACTACTACCACTACTTCTACTACTACTGCTACTACTACTGCTACTACTACTACTACTACCACTGATACCACTACCACTACTACTGCTACTGCTACTACTACTACTGCTACTACTACTACTGCGACTACTACTACTACTACTACCACTACTACTACTACTACTGCTACTGCTACTACTACTGCTACTACTGCTACTGCTACTACTACTACTACTACTAGTACTAACACTGCTTCTTCTTCTACTACTACTACTACCACTGCTAATACTACTACTACTACCACTACTCCTACTGCTACTACTACCACTACTCCTACTGCTACTACTTCCACTAGACTAGTATTCCTAGAACCCTTTGGTTCTCTGTGTGGATGTGTCCATGTCGTTGAGGTCACTTTATGGCTGTACTCTGCACACCGCCACACTGGTTGCCTAGCAGCCGACACATGTTGTTGTCCTGGCAGTAAGTGGCCGAGATAAGAGAGAGAGAGAGAGAGAGAGA
>OLKM01002296.1:27048-39548 GCA_900291075.1 Melanogrammus aeglefinus | reverse complement strand
TTTCGTTCTTGAGGGGCAAGACGGTACGTGTCGATCACGACGGCTCACATGCAATTCCTCCGTATCGCAGTTCGTCGTGCAGCCCTCGCGTCTCAGGATACTGTTTCCTCCTCTTCCTCCTCCTCCTCCTCCTCCTCCTCCTCCATCATCAGTTTGTTGAATATATGCGCTGAGTGATCTATAACGGCACTGACCGTCGCAGGGTGGGACGTCGTCACCCTCCTCGGCTGTCGACGACGGGACACATAATTTAACATGATTTGTTGAGTCCTCCATCACTTTTTATACGCCAGCAACACCAGGTTTCACACAAGAATATCATGAATAGCCTTTCAGCAGAGTTGTATTGTCGTTTTTATTGTTGTGTAAAAAGGGTCTTGTTGTGAAACTCGAAAAAAGTAAATAGAATAAAAAGGTTTATTTTTATTGCCGTGCATTTTGGGGATTTTAATAAAAAATGGGCATAGGCTCTCAAGGTATCCACTTTGCTGGTTATCGATCGCTCCAGAAACCAGTATACGCTCTGAAATCCATACCGGTGGTACTCGGCCAGAACGGGCCTCCCGTCTCATCTTCTCCATTTGCCACCGTGTTTTACTCTCTCCACATGCCATCCATCTCTGGCCCCTCGCAGCCCGCTACTATTCGTATTGAATTGACATATTCAAATTCTCCTGCAGAGACCGTAATTCTATAAATAAACAGCAGGGTCTTTCTGAAATTGTAGCTATGTTATGATGGAGGCTTTTTGGGTTTCTTCTCTGGGAACTCAGTCGCAACCCGGCTTGAAAAGAGTCAGAGTCTGTCGGTCCACTGTTATGGTGCTGTTTTTCGCTGTGTGCCCTTAGGTCGCCTGTCATCCTGTAACGTAGCCTTTCAAATCCGTAGTCTTCAATGCACAGCATTGAGATGACAAACAGGCCAGTGTTTCTGCTGATTCCCACAGTGACTGTTGATGTCAAGAGTCTGAAGTCAAGAACGTACAATATTGCCTGTCATACGTTATGGGCACTGTTGAGGCCATAAAATACAGATAAAAAGCAGTCTCTGTGCCAAAACAATATTTACTTAGAAAACAATGTGCATGTGTTTTGGTGCATAGTTCCCTTTTGTATATTGCATCAATCCACTGGGCTTGCTATATAGCCCTGCTGTAAACAATTAATAAACAACCGCTATATGAGAAGTGTAGGACTGCCACAATCCAGGAAATCTCCCTAGAACTCTATAGTTCTGTCAAACTGCATGGAAGGTATTGGTGATCTTTCACACCATTGTTTCCTGATGTATAATATGCTAACTCCTGCTGTGTTACACTGCATGTAAAAAACAATGTTGAATGTTGAAAACAGCCCGTCTTCAGTTATTTGTATTATATTATAATTATGCATTTTCCAACGGGAATCATGAAATCTTTATCTACAATAGCCTAATAAAGGCTAAAGCATAGATCATTTTGGCTGAATAAATTAAATAAAAATGATCCTGACCAACGATTAAATAATTGTTTTAATTGTCAGTTATTATGATATAGAATATTTGGCTACCTGTACTCTACCCACCAGGTTTATCTATAAACAAACCAAATATCAGGCTACCATCTGATCATCCCCCTTTTATTAACAATAATCCTGAACCATGTCCCTAGGGGGAGGGGCTGTCTTAAGCCAGCCCTGGAGACCGCCAAGGTCCTCTCCCGCCTAGAGCGTAAAGCCTTTCTTCCTCTGTCTGTCTCAAACCCCCCTGTCCCCCCCTCTTCCCATTCCTGCTGCTAAATTAAGTGTCTCAGAGAGAGAGAGAGAGAGAGAGGGAGAGAGAGGAGAGAGAGAGAGAGAGAGAGAGAGAGAGAGAGAGAGAGAGAGAGAGAGAGAGAGAGAGAGAGAGAGAGAGAGAGAGAGAGAGAGAGAGAGAGAGAGGGAGAGGGAGAGGAGAGAGAGAGAGAAGAGAGAGAGAGAGAGAGAGAGATATGCCCGTCCCTCTGCTCCGATCCTTAATGGTACGGCCCATAATTGAACAGTACAGTGTGTCTTAGTTGTTCTATTCTCCTGTCCCCTTCTATACAATATTTACCCCCTCACCCACCCCCCTCTACCTCATTAGTGGCTGATTGGGTTGTTATTGTAATTAAGAGGGCCCCGTCGGCCATTGAGAGCACCGAGCAGTCTCGGTACGGGTGGTCCCTCAGTGGGGTGGGGTTATGGAAGGGGTCACTGTCATTGTCTGCCAGAGTTCTCCAAACACAACACCCCCCACCCCCATTGCATTCTTTCATGTTAAACAACAGTTGTTAAAAATCGATGTTTAAACCTCATAAAAATGTTGCTGGATTTTTTTTTTTTTTCTCAAAACGGTGTAAACACAGAATAGAGGATACCATATAAAGTTGGATGTCAATGGTTGTCCAATCATCAGATTTATGAATGGCTGAAGGCGAAGTCTAAATTAAGCTCTCCTCTCTCTTTATACACCTGCACGCCTGCCTCTCCCCTCTCTTTTGTTCTTCTTATGCTCGACTTACTTACCAACACACTGCGCCCTTTCCCTTCACCTGTAAACCTTCAGTGCCATGCCATCAGCTGACCGGTAGCTATCCTAATATCCCTTCGTACGGTTTGTGTGTCGTCTGTGTATGTGTCTGTGTAGCCTGTCATGTAACAGTGGGCCATAGGGGCTCTCCATTCATGCATGTGATCGCCAGCCATTCCGGAGGCCCCTTACGTCACCCCGCCTGCCTAGCCGGGCTCCAGTTACACAGTCCTCCCCTAGATCCGTCCCCCTCGCTGGGTCCCCTCTCTTTTGCCCCCATTTGCCTCTAACCTTTTTCGCCCTCCGCTCTTGCGATTAATACAGCTCCCTCTCCCTTCCCCGAACCTGGGAGGGGAAGAGAGCGAGGACAGGGCTCATTGTTTTAAAGACACAGTGGCCCTTTTGGCTCGACCCCGATGGCGTTACATTCTGCCCCCCCCCCCCCTCTGCCCTACCCTTGACCACCCCTCCCCTCCCCTCCCCTCCCTCCCTCCCTCCCTCCTGCCATCTTTTCCTCATCAGTTCAAAAACAAGACTCCATTTTGTGGAGGGAGCTCCCAGCCGCAGTACAGCTTCCCCCATATGGCCTGCTGGCATGCTTTAGTGTCAGCAGAGCCCTGCCAAGACATCTAAAGTATGTGCTCCGCATTACTCGGGGTGGGGGGGGGGGGGAAACAACAACGTCCCTCCTTGTTTCGGCGGACACAAAATGTGTCTCAGGTCGGCAGGAAGAAAAACAGAGTGAGGACCATAATTATCTCTCTGATGTGCAAAGGTCGTGTTTGTGTATTCTTGTCACCTTCTTGGAGATCACTGGAGGACGGGGCGCGTTGTTGCCGCACACTGCCCCCACTCCCTCCCCAGGCGTTACGTAACTCTGTTTGTTACGTTGCACAATAGGTGCTCAGTGGGCGCGCAGGGAGTGGGTGGTCAGTAGGCCTGCATCGGCGGTGCCTGCCGGAGATAAGACGATAGGGCGACGGAGATGGGGTGTAGGGTTCCTTGGGGTGTGAAGTACACTCGGCAACCGCTGCTTTCCTTGTCCGTCCTCTCTCTACGTTATTTGTTTCAGTCCATCTTAGCGCTCGGATCCAACGAGGGGGTGGTTGTTGTTGTTGTTGTTGTTGTTGGTGTGCATTGGGGGTTTTGTTTGCGGCGTCCTGTGTGGACGTGATTTATGGTGGGCGTTGAGGGTCCGTTCATAAAGCATAAAGGTCTCAAATATGACCGCCGCGGGACAGGAAAGGCCGTTGGCCCAGGTGCGGCGGGGTCGGGGATCTGATACTTCCTCTTCACGCTCCAGCCCTTTCTCGCTGTTGCCGATGATTGATTCGTTCTTGTTGTCGGGGAAGTATGCTATGTTAGAGGATGACAATGGCCACCTCTGTCCCGAAGGTCTTGCCACCGAGCCATACACTCCCATGACCCGATGAAAGAGTACATCTGTTTGGGAGCCCGTAGGAAATTCCGTGCGGATGACGTGGTGATAGTTGTTTACAGCTTAAGGCAAACCCGTAAGGAAATTCCGTGGGAGAGAGACGTAAGGCGATCAGGTTGTGTCAGTAAGAGCAAACCCCGTCTTTTAATAGACCACTATTGTGAGGGGCCAGCGCTCCACAACAGAGCACGTGGGCGGCCCATAATGCCTCTTATGAGCGGCGACGAGGGCTTTGCGGTTTCCAGCGGACGGCCAATGGCTTGATTAGCAGGCGGCTCACATGATGGATGTTTGGCCCTCTGCGTGACCTCAGCGGAGGCCGCGTGTGCCTTTTAACCGACGGCCATGATGTCATCTCCACCGAGTCCCATCAGCGTGTTGGAGGCTCCTGCACTACAGGGGCCTTCAGCCATGACCGCCCACCGGCTCGTAAACGCAGTGCCTCGTCAATTTTCTTTAGATGAGTCTCTTGACTTTATTGAAGGCGGCATAAACAAAAAAAAGTCGATCCAATGTGAAAATAAATTAAGCACGGCGTCTATCATTCCTGTGGTTTTACATAGTTTAGTCTGTGTATGTAGGCTTCAATCGCCCTCCTCCGTCACTCTCTCTCTCTCACTCTCACTCTTTCGCTCTCTCTCTTTTGCTCTCTCACGCACTTTCCTTTAAGCTTATTGGAGGAGAAGGGAAGAGAGGGAGGCGGCCTGTCGCCTTCAAGTGACATGTGTTCAGGGCTTCATTGAGCGCTGAACGCAACGGGCCTTAGATTAGTTTGTATCCTAATGAGAAACCCGTCTGGCTGAGTTATGGTTATACGGTGGCCATTTGACAGGTAAACATGCCATGCGTCTGGTTTCTGGTCACATCATAAAAGTACCTTTGGAGTTTTTCACTTCCAACAGGTCGATGTAAAAGGCCATTTTAACTTCTGAAGGGATTGGATTAGCACATGACTATGTTTGAGTACGCTCCTTTTAAATGGCACGCCGTGAGGCTAAACTTTACAGACCTAATATAGAGGTTTCCTTTGCTTGCGTTTGGATGTTGTCATAGAAGCTTTCAATTCCAGTATTGGGATTTTTGTTCCAGAAGTCTTTGGGATCGGGCTTGTGCTGAATCAAATTAGTGGCCAAGTAAACCTCTGGAGACACTGTCTCGACAGGCTATTCATGGTTTTAGGTTTTTACTCATGTCCGAATTTTACATGAGCTAATTCCAACAATCGCCTAGACACTCTCACAGAGGTGATATGTACACACACAGAGAAGCCCTCAAGCATACGCACTGTTGACCTAGCCTGTAGGCTGCGTTTTCACCATTGTCAGGCCTAAACCAATGAAGAGAGGTTGTTTGTACCTTACACCGTGTATAGAGAAGTACGATCGATGGCTACGGAAGCCCGTTTCTTTCATCGTCAAATAAATGGTTTCACCAAGTCAGTGGTTTAGCTGCCTTTTGTACATTTTGGAATTCTTTGTGAACCATCAGGATGTCAAAGCTTCCTTCCCTCCATCTTTTGTCAGTTGGGCTTGGGACTTGACTCTGGCCCAGAGCTCAAACACAAACTAGTGCCAGGAAAATGACCTATCCCCCCCCCCCCCCGGAGTTGTCATTCTCTTTCATTGGTTTCCATTCAATCCCACGGCAAAAGAAAACCCATTTGCCTCCGAATCAAGCTCACCCCTCAATCTATTCACGTTCGCACACTGAATCCGACATGGTGACATTCAAAGCGTCGTCCTTTTTATCCGGCCGATGTCGTAGTAAACAACAGTCGCCCCGTCTCATGTCCTATCTGGCGGCCGGCCATCCAAAGAAGACCTTTAACCTGGGCATTGATGTGCAGCGCTACCGCCGCGCTCTGTGTACCTGGATTGTTGACATGTTTTGCAGTTTAATTATTAACAGAATTATGAGTTAATGGGTAGCTCACGGCCACAGGTTGACGAGGGTCACTAACCGCTCCACGGCGGCTCGGAAAACACGGCAATAAAAGTGTGTGGCTAATAGGACTGACGGCCTTTTTGTTGTTGTTGTCTTGGTCTTTTACAATCTACGCGTTAAAGATTGAAGGTGTATAGATAAAGGAGAAAATTAGCCCCCATCATTGCCCTTCAAGGCCACGTTTTGGTTTAATTTGTTATGGCGGTCTTAGATTAAATCTGTAACTATAAACCATGCGTATGTTGTAACGTTGTCCATCTATCGCGGTGGCTCCTTTATTTTTATTGGAGTAACACGATCACATGCTATGGATGGGCCTGTGAGATGACCAAATATCATCGCCCAGCCACCTTCGGTCAGCTGGTGTGTCAACACGTTGACCTTTCCTCACCACGGTGACAAAACCCTATTTCAGTCCTTCGTAAGATCACGTGTGTCCTTCTATATCTTGGCGCCCCCCCCCCCCCCCGCTCCCCTCTCCCTGCTCAGTATTAAAACAGCGATAAAGGACGATCAAAGGAGCGGGAGAAAGAATGAGATGGAGTTAGATGACGCTGCTCTTGTGATCAACTTGATGTTCATGTGTTGATGCCAATGAGTATTTCCTTGTTGCTATGTGTAGCAATAGCAACCGCGGCAACTCTTGTCTTTTTTTCTCTCTCACATCTCTGTGGTGTCTCCTAATGAATTTTCATGTGATCTCTGTGTATAGTGTTTGTGTGTGTGTGTGTGTGTGTGCGTGCACGTGCACCCATCAGCTGTGCGTGTGCAGGCGCTAGATTATGAATGAAAGCAGAGAAGCCTTTTAGGTCTGGTAACCCTTTCCTGTCTGCGTCATTCAGATAAGATGGCACTGAGCAATAATGTCCTCTCTGGGGAGATGCTGTTGGGGAGGAAATAACATGGAGTTAAGTGAGGAAGAGTGGGAGTGCTTGCAGGCAGTCAGTTATTCCTTTTTTTTTTTTTCAAGGGACTTGAGAGAGGCAGCGTTTGTGAATTGCTCTTCTCGGCTTTTAATGCGAAACACTTGGGGCTTAGACACGGAGGACATGCCGCAGCTACTAATGTCACCCTCTGTTATCTCCTCCCTCCTGCTCACCTCCAGTCTGCCCCAGCAAGGACATCCGCAACAACGTGACGGACCTCATGTCGCTGGAGAACTGCACGGTCATCGAGGGCCACCTGAAGATCCTGCTCATGTTCAAGACCAAGCAGGAGGACTTCCACGGCATCAGCTTCCCCCGGCTGCGCGTGGTGACGGACTACCTGCTGCTCTTCCGCGTCTACGGCCTGGAGAGCCTCACCGACCTCTTCCCCAACCTGACGGTGATCCGCGGCAACAACCTGTTCTTCAACTACGCCCTGGTGCTGTTCGAGATGCTGCAGCTGAAGGAGATCGGCCTGCACAGCCTCATGAACATCACGCGCGGGCGCGGTGCGCATCGAGAAGAACCCGGACCTCTGCTACCTGGCCACGCTGGACTGGTCCAAGGTGCTGGACACGGTGGAGGACAACTACATCGTGGAGAACAAGAACGACCGGGAGTGCGGCGACGTGTGTCCCGGGACGGCCCAGGGGCAGACGGTCTGCCTGCAGAACACCATCAACGGGCACTTCCGTGGCCGCTGCTGGACGCAGAACCACTGCCAGAGAAGTAAGTGTCACCGCGGCAGCGGGGGGGGGGGGGGGGGGGAACATGCAAACATGCACATTTGTGCTAAATCAAAAGCTTCTTCAAAGACACTTGATCAGAGTTCCTCTAGATTTTGCGTAGCAGATCCTAGGATCGGTTCCATGAACATCCTCACTGTACTGACAGAAATATTTAGCTTCTCCTTCTTCCGTCAAATGTACTTATTGTACATCTGCAGATACGTTTACCGCCACCGGTATGTGGTCGATATGGGCGCTCAGGCTTTCAATGTTGTCCCCCAGCGCTCTGTGTGTGTGTGTGTGTGTGTGTGTGTGTGTGTGTGTGTGTGTGTGTGTGTGTGTGTGTGTGTGTGTGTGTGTGTGTGTGTGTGTGTGTGTGTGTGTGTGTGTGTGTGTGTGTGTGTGTGTGTGTGGGGGCAGAAGGCGTTGAAGATTGAGTCTAGAAGAAGGTCACGGCGGTGGAAAACATGCTGTATTGACCGCCGGCCGGAGGTGATGGTACAGCACTCAGGTATCCATCACCCTGCCTGGTGTAAAGCGGCACGTAGAGGCGCAGAATGAGACTTTGCACGGGAGAATTTCCCTCGTAGAAATCAATCTGGGGCGGGTGTTGTTGTTTTTTTAGTGGGGGCGGAGGGTGGTCTTCATATTAGCACATGGGGGCGAGGGTCACGGACGTGACCCGCCCCCTGATTAGTATTCAGTGACTGGGGCATTGTGGGTAAGTGTCCTGTAATTACAGGCTAGTGATCTGCTTGATGGGAGAAAGGGCTCCACTGCATTGTAAACAGCCAAACGCACAGGTAGGCATTATGGGTAAAAGAAAGAAGGAGGAAGGATGGCGAGAATGTTTAAGGAGCGAAAGGCAGTAAGGGAAGCGGTGAGAGAGTGCGAGTCAAGACAAACACGAGGGACACATCGACATGCAGGAGTCTGATTTATAACTATATACTTGTTTGGTATAAATTACACAGCTTTTATGTCCCCGGGGTCAAAGTGAGCCTTGGGTCAGTGTTGTGCCGTCGCCAGCGTGCAACTGGTCACATTTTCCCTTTTCATGTCCCGAGCACCGAGACAGGCGTCCATTGTGACAGAGTCTGCTTATTATTGTTGTGAAGGCGATTACAGCTTGTGTTGTTATTTTACCGGTTGTTTTGTTCCCCGCTCCCGCCCGTCCCTGTGTCTCTCTGGCTCTCTCACGCTCTCACTTCTCTCTTTCTCTCTCTCTCTCTCTCTCTCTCTCTCTCTCTCTCTCTCTCTCTCTCTCTCTCTCTCTCTCTCTCTCTCTCTCTCTCTCTCTCTCTCTCTCTCTCTCTCTCTCTCTCTCTCTCTCTCTCTCTCTCTCTCTCTCTCTCTCTCTCTCTCTCTCTCTCTCTCTCTCTCTCGTGTCTACTCTCTGTCTCTTCTCTGTCTCTACCTCTCTCCAACTCTCTCTCACTCTCTCTCACTCTGCCTCGTTCTCTGGCTTTTTTCTCTTACTTGCATCACTCACTCTCTATCCTTATTATTCCTAGGATTATCTTTTGTCACTATTCACTATTTTTTGTGATTATGCTCAGTTGAGTGTTTGGTCACTAAATGTCAAGAGCTACATTCTTCTACTTTCAGAACTTTCTATTAGGGTTGTTATGTGTCTGTTAAACATAAAGTTCATAGGTCCATAGTAAATATGATAGTATATAATAGGGTACATTGGAGCGTTAAAATTTTTGATCTAATTTGAATATTGAAACTAAATAGGAATGAAATTCAAATCGGGTTATAGAGGAGAGTTGACAGCTCTAGTGTGTGTGTGTGTGTGTGTGTGTGTGTGTGTGTGTGTGTGTGTGTGTGTGTGTGTGTGTGTGTGTGTGTGTGTGTGTGTGTGTGTGTGTGTGTGTGTGTGTGTTTGTGTACGCGTGCGTGTGTCCTCTGGTTTGGAAAGGCCAGGGGAGGTGCTATGACGAGCTGCTGCTGCATGTCATGTGACAGGCGTCAGTTCAGTCAAGTGTTGTGTGTCAAAGCACCAGTCATTTCTAGATAATGAGCATTGCCTCTGTCCCTGTGTGCATGCCTGCGTGTATTTGTGTGTGTGTGTGTGTGTGTGTGTGTGGGTGGGGGGTTGAGAGAGTGTGCGTACACTGTAAATATCTATTTACATAGTCCTCAGAAGAGATGCAGTCTCCCCTTTTCTTTTTTCCATTTCCTTTGTTTCTCTCCCCCCTCGTTACAAACAACTTGACTCACTATAGTTGTTAGTATAGAATCATCAGAATAAAACTCCATGCAGCTCTGAGTTTAAAATGAAATTGTAGCTGGTGAGATCAACGGTGAGTTATTCATCTGAACCAACGTCTCTGAAAATAATAAAGAAAATCGAGGAAACGAAAATGAAACTATTGTCCCTTTTGGAAAACATTCACCTGCAAAACAAAAACAACATGGGGTAAGACGGGAAATATTGTGGGTTTTAAAAGAGGCCACACATGGCCACACACGGAGCAAGAGGAGGACATCAGATGGTTCGTTTGAGTTTATGTGTGAGTGGAAACTCGGCTTGTTTTTTTTTTTACAGGGATCTCTTTGCCCGAGGTAAGAGCCACGATTGCGCACGCAAATAAAACGAAAGCTCGCAGAATCGTCATTGGTAGTGAAAGACCCCAGAGAGAGGTGTGTGTGTGTGTGTGTGTGTGTTCGTGTGTGTGTGTGTGTGTGTGTGTGTGTGTGTGTGTGTGTGTGTGTGTGTGTGTGTGTGTGTGTCTGTGTCTGTGTCTGTGTGTTTGTGAGCGCGTGTGTGCGCGCGCGCCGTCACCCCATGCATGGTGATAAGTGTGTGTACATGCGTGTGTGTGTCCATATACATTTCTGTTTGAGTACTTCTTATCACAGGAGGGTTGCGCCGGCCAAACAAGTGCGTTGGTAGCACGCAGGCTACAGTTTCTCTCTTGGCTTTGACAAGCTGTCACCGACGCTGTGCCTCCCGATGAAGGATTAGGCTGGCTTGCTGGCTCTGCCATGAGGACGGCTGAGAAAGCAAAGTACAGTGAGTCCTGCTTGAGTCTGACTGCATCCCGGTGTCACAAAATCAAACACGCAACGACTCAAACATGGAGGCACAGCTCCACGTGCCGGCAGGGGGGGGCGACGTCGTTTCAGACCATCGGAAAGACGGACGACAATGAGGATTTGGACGATTTTATTAAAATAACCAAGAAATGTAAATGGACTGCATTTGTATAGCACCTTTCTAACCAGTGGCCACTCAAAGAGCATTTCAGCGTTGTCGAACCATTCACCCATTCACACACCGACGGCGGTGGCAGCCACGCAAGGCGACGGCCACGCCAGGCGACAGCCACGCAAGGCGTCAGCCACGCAAGGCGACAGCAGTTAGGGCTTGGTGTCTCGCTCCGGGACACCTCGACACTAGAACTAGCAACCTTCCGGTTACAGGCCAACCCGCTTCACCTCCGGAGTCACATGCCGCCCAGATGTGAGCAGGGTCACTTTAGGGACAGCTATTCATTCGAGGGGCCTTCACGGCCTCAACGGTCATTTCAAATGCATAACGCTTCGCTCGCGTTCGCGTTGTTGTCAACACTGACCCGATCTGCAGCGGAGCAGCCTCTGACAACACAAGCCTCCGCGCTCGTATGAAAGGGCGTAATGAGACTCTTTCTGCGGGACAGAACAGAAACACCACTTATAACACTAATCACTTTAAACACTGCTGTGAGTCCTCTGCCTTGAATAACTGGAGCGTTTCCCAAGGCCTTCGGTGAGTAAGTGCCGCGATAGAGCGCGCCAAAGTAAAACAAGTCACTGTTCATGGCTTTTAGCAGAGACACCATGTGGTGTGTGCATGTGTGTGTGTCTCTCTCTCTCTTTCTGTTTGTGTGTGTGTGTGGGGGGGGGGGGGGGGGGGGGGGGGGGTTTGCGTGTGTGTGTAGGTGTGTGTGTGTGTGTGTGTGTGTGGGTGGGTGGGTGCAATACTACAACTTTTCCTATGAACACTCTGGCGGGTGCCTTGGCATCCACTTATTATTTGTGTGTGTGTGGGTGATTGTGTGTTTGTGTGTGTGCGCGCGTGCGTACAGCATGAAACTGACTCCAAAGGACTTCCAGTTCATTAACTAAAAATCCCAAAGTAAAGTGTTAGACGGACGGATTGATGACAGGGTGGTGGTCTTGGGGGGGGGGGGGGGGGGGGGAGTGGGGGTCCAGCTTCCGAGACAGGGAAAGGGAAACGAAGACAGCAGAGGAGAACGCAGTCATACTCCTCCTGGTCAGATCAGCCTCTCTATCTGCCGCTGAAGCATGATAGCACACTCTGTTCTCAGCAGCACCACCAGCCAGTATCACGCTTACACAATACTATGCACACAGGCACCCACACACACACGCACACCTACTCATGCAGCTACTCACACACACAACACACATGCTCGAACATGCACACAGGCACACACAGGCACACACACATTCACACACAGGCACACACGCTTGCACACAGACGCGCATGCACACGCAAACGCGCTCATACACACATTCCAGCTAAAGAGGTAAGTAGTCAGAGAGACGGGCGGGGGGGGGGAGGAGAGAGGGAGAGACAGAGAGAGTTTTTAGAGGTTAAAGGAAGTCAATCGAGCATGTGATTGACCTGAACACGCAACCAAACAAAAACAAGCGGTGCCTGGCCCTCCCGTCGCGTGTAAAACTGTTTGCTAGTCCTCTTTATTTCCCCACTGACTCCGCTCTTCCAGCCAGTCTCCGGTCCTCTACGCGAGAAACGACCTACTGAGTTTTCCTGAGGCGGGGACTAATTAGCAATTCGCTGCTAAATGATTTCTTCATGTGCCAAGATCACACACACACTCACACACACACATGCACGCACGCACACGCACACGCAGGCCAACACACTTTTCGTTTCGTTTTTCTTTTAAAGGGAGATCCCAT